>JAOXYJ010163950.1:0-26710 GCA_028566555.1 Lithophaga nigra
TAATTCTAGGTGTAATTGTTTTAAGTTATAGGCTAACGGTTGGGGTATAAAATATGGGTAAAAAATTTGAAAGTAACGGTGTTAAAGAGCGGAGGTAAAGGAGTAGAGGTAGAGGCAAAGGATGGAGAAGTACAGGCAGAGGGTCCCTTTCTTTTTTTTTTTTTTTTAAGGGGAGGGGTGTTAGAATGGGTTAGAGGTTAAGAAGTTGTTTGGTGGCGTGAGTTGAGATGAAAATAGGTAGTAAATTATATGGCTGTTTTATTTTTAAAGTAGGGGGTGGCTTTTCTTTTTTTTGGAAAATAAGTATAAAAAAAATAAAGTTGTCAAGTGATGTTTGTAAAGTATAGATAGGGGGGAGGTGGGAAATTAAGGGAGATTCCTGTTGAGCTGGCTAAAAACGATTTAATACTTGTTTTGGAAAAACTGGTGGAAATTAGAATGTGGGATTTGCAATGAAGTGTATATAGAATGGGAATTCGGGGGGGGGGGGGTGTGCTTGTACAATGGGAGGTTAGGTTGGGTTCGGAGGTTAGGTTGGGTTCTATTAGGGGTTTCCTCGTGTTTTGTTTGTTAAATCTAGAATTCATTCTTCGTATCTCCTCTCTATGGTTTATTCTGTAATTTGGGGTTAATAAAAACGACGTTATTTTTTTGAATGAAGGTTGATAGTTTGTATTCTTGTAAGGTGAAAAATTGAAAATGGGGTTTGTAACAAGATATATGTAAAATGGGAATTCTCGGGGTGGGGGGGGGCTGTTTGTATAATGGGGGCTTAGGATTGGATCTATTAGGGGTTCTCTCGCGTTCTGTTTCTTAAAGCTAAAATTTTTCCTTCGTATCTCCTTTTTATGTTTTATTCTGTAGTTTGGGTATTATAAAGCAACTCGGTGAGCTAATGCTTGATAGGTTAGGGGCCTATGTATCAATGGATTATGTTGTGAGTTTGGGTGAAGTTGATTTGTTAGTTGGTTGAAGCGCCGGGAGGGAAAAAGCTAATCTTAGTGAGTAATTCTTCCGGGGGATCTCCTTTGTCTCTCGAAAGGGAGGTATAACGGAAGCCCATTACTTCGGTAAGTTGGGAGACCTGTCTATTGGGCTAGATAGGCTGCTAGACTGTAATTCTAGGTGTAATTGTTTAAAGTTATAGGCTAATGGTGGGGGGGGGGGGTGTAAAGTATGGGGTTAAAAAATATTTTAAAATATTTCAAACTTTAGCTGTTTGTAAATTTTTTTTTGAAAAAGTTTAAATAATTAGTTGTGTCGGTGAAAGTATGGTATATAAGATGTGAAGGTTAGGGTAGATATTCTCCAGTGTTGGTGTTTGGTTGAGGGCATGGAAGATGAGGTGTAGACAGTAAGGTAGGCTAAGTTAAGTCGTTGGGTTCATAACCCGAAGATGGCATGAGTTTTTATGTCCTTATTCTTGGTGTGTAAGAGTAAGAGGATGTGTACGGTAAGGTAGGGTAGGCTTAGGGTTATCGGGTTTGCGTTATGAAAAAGTGTTTCTTGCATTTTTATGTCTTTTCTTTCGCTTGTTTGGCTTCTCTTGGTCTGTGCGTTAGGACACTATGACTTCGGATCATACGGGGGCGAGTATTGCGTACTCGTGGAGAAGGGGTTTTAGTTGCAACATCGTCGGTATAGGTGGTGGTGGAGAGGGTGGGCTATTTTTTTATGCTGGGGGGGGGCAATGGGGTAAGGTAGACTAAGTTTAAGTCATTGGGTTCATGTCCCAGAAATGTCTCTTTTTTGAGCCCTTATGTGATTTTTTGTTGGGATTCTCTTCGTCCGTGCGTTTGGACGTTATGACTTTGATCATACGGGGGCGAGCTGTGTACTCGTGGAGGAAAGGTGGGCTCAAATCGTTGGAAACGGTGGGGAGGGTCTCCTAGTGTGAGGGGAGATAAGGTAGAACTGTGAGTAGTATGGTGGGTCCTTTGGATCTACGAGTGAAAGTCTTTAATAAAGATTGAGCAGCTTTTAAGTGGTCAAGAGACCCGAGATTAGCTTATGGTCTGACGATTGCAGTTGGAGTATTATTGTTTGGTTTGGCGTTGGCGCGAGTTATTTATGTGTTATATAAGGCTCGGTCAAATCGGTTTTCTCATTCTTCCTGGCGATGGGAGGTATGATGGGGTTTATTTCCACTTTTTGGTATTCTTATG
The DNA here is from genome assembly GCA_028566555.1 of Lithophaga nigra. Taxonomy (NCBI): domain Eukaryota; kingdom Metazoa; phylum Mollusca; class Bivalvia; order Mytilida; family Mytilidae; genus Lithophaga; species Lithophaga nigra. The sequence goes on from JAOXYJ010163950.1 coordinate 2,166, forward strand.
TTGGCTGTACCTGGGTGTCAGTGATTTTTTATTGTACAGGAGGAGATACGCGCTTTGCATGATTTGAATTATGAGGTTCTTTCTAAAGAGTTGGAGATTCATAGGGCTGAGGTCAGGGCTGCGAAGGAGCGACTGAAAGCCGAAGAACTTTACGATGAGGCTCATCAACGTATTGTGAAAGTAGGGGAGATAGAGCAAGAGATTACGCAACGTTATAAGTACTTGGACGAAAAGCTTGCCGAGGCTGATAGTCGTTTTGCGGCAGCCGCTAAGATGGAGAGTAAGAATGCTAGGGACAAACAATTAATTAATGAAATTCATTATTTATTGACTCGGCGAGAGCAGAAAATCAGAGCTTACGCGACTCAGCTGGAACAGGAGCGTACGTGGGGTGCTCTATTGTGGATTTGGAATGAGCTTTTTGGATGGTGAGGCGCAGGGGAAGATATGCCTGGAAGGTTGAATTTTACTATTAATTGGCCTCCTCGGAGAAAGGAGATTAAGGGGATTAAGTTGGTGGTTCTTCCGGAGGGAAAAGAGTATATTACTTTTAAGATGAATAAGGAAGGAAGTGTTCCTAAAGAAAGAGGGGAGTCTTCTGAGTCTAATAACACTGACGAAAAGAAGTAGTAGGTTAGGTTTAGGCATGAGTTAGGGATGTGAAAAAGTTGCAGGGTGTGAGTTTTTAGATATTTTTTTGAGAATTGTTGTTGTGGGAAGATTTTTTAAAAAAGTTAGGGAAATAAAGAAATCTTGCAAATGTTTGTTTGTAAAAGGCATTTCTCGAGTGGAGCTGGCGCGTAGTGTTATAATGTCTTGTTATAAACGGTGTTTAGATGTGCCAAGCGCTCTTTGGGGGGTTATTCGTGGTATTACACTTGTATCTTTGTGGGAGTTTGTGAAGTATCGGTATGGTAATCTTAAGAAGTGGTGCTTACGTTGGTTGTTTTCTGTCAATCACAAAGATATTGGCACTTTGTACTTAATGTTAGGGTTTTGGTCTGCTTTGGTTGGGACAAGTTTTAGGCTACTTATTCGACTTCAGTTGGCTAAACCAGTTGGATTTCTTGATGATCACTTTTATAATGTAGTTGTAACTACTCATGGTCTTATCATGATTTTTTTTGTGGTTATGCCTCTTATGATGGGGGGGTTTGGAAATTGGCTAGTGCCTATGATGATTGGGGCTAATGACATGATTTTTCCACGTTTGAATAATATGAGGTTCTGGTTTCTGCCGTTTGCTCTGTTTTTGTTGTTAGTGTCAACAAATGTGGAGGGTGGTGCTGGAACTGGGTGGACGTTGTATCCCCCTTTATCCTCTTATGTGGGTCATAGAGGTCCTGCTGTTGATATGGTGATTTTTTCTATTCACTTGTCTGGGTTGTCGTCTATTTTTTCGTCTATTAACTTTGTATGTACAATAAAGGATATGACGGTCTGGCCTTTGAAGGGGGAGCGGATGCCGCCTTTTGTTTGGGGGGTGGGAGTGTCAAGGGGGTTGTTGATTTTAGCTATACCGGTGTTGGCGGGCGCTGTGACGATGCTGTTGATGGATCGGAATTTTAACACTACGTTTTATGATCCGGTTGGGGGGGGTGATCCAGTGTTGTTTGAGCATCTCTTTTGGTTTTTTGGCCATCCTGAGGTGTATGTCTTGATTCTTCCTGGATTTGGGATGGTGACTCATGCAGTGGCTCATTGTGCAGGTAAAGAACGTGTGTTTGGGGTGCATGCCGTAGTTTATGCTATGATGTCTATTGGAATTTTAGGGGTTATTGTGTGGGGGCATCATATGTTTACTGTGGGAATTGACGTAGATAGGCGTGCGTATTTTACTGCGGTTACTATGATGATTGCTGTTCCTACGGGTGTGAAAGTGTTTAGATGGTTAGCGACGTTGGGTGGGGGAAAGCTTATGTGGAGAGAACCTGAGTTGTATTGAGCGTGCGGATTTGTATTTTTGTTTACAGTGGGGGGGCTTACGGGGGTAGTATTGGCTAATGCGTGTATTGATGTGGCATTACATGACACGTATTATGTGACGGCTCACTTTCATTATGTGCTGTCTATGGGGGCGGTATTTTCTTTGTTTTGTGGGTTTTATCGGTGGTATCCTCTTTTTTTTGGGTTGGGGTATCATAAGCGGTGAAGGCGTGGGCATTTTTTTATAATGTTTACGGGTGTGAATTGTACTTTTTTCCCTATGCATTTCTTAGGTTTGCAGGGGATGCCGCGTCGGTATTCGTCGTATCCAGAGGTATTTGCTAAGTGGCATGCGGTCTCTTCTTTTGGGGCTGTTGCGTCTTATCTTAGGTTTATGTATTTTTTGTTTATTCTTTGAGAAAGTATTGTTAGTCAGCGTGGTGTGATTTCTATTAGAAGATTGTGTACATCTATGGAGTGAATGTGGCATGGTAATGTAGTTCCTAAGCCTTACCACCATATAAAGCAAGTACCTTTGATCTTTTGCCCTGAAGAGACAGGTGCGGTACGGTGACGTTATAAGGACATTAATGTTCCAGCGGGTTGAGCTTTTCCTGGTCTTAATTTGGTGTGGCGCCTTGCTGTTCGTAAAAGATACACTATTTTGTGTGAGCGGCGTGATGCTGCGGTTAATTTTGTCAGGAATCTACGCGATGCCGTGCCAGTCATTAAAACTACTATCATTGAAGCTTTATTTTTGGATCGTATTTGGGCTTTTGGTGCTCTATTAATCAAAAAGTTAAAGTCCTTTATGGATAAATGGCGATAAAAGTTTGTGTGGTGTAAAACGGCACGTTAGGTTTTCATTCTAAAGGTGGGGTTGTTTTGTCTCCTCCACAAATTGTGCAGTTAAAGGCTAACTGGATAGATGTTTTAATTTTTGGTGTTGGTGGATTAGTAAGGGGGGGGTTGGTGCTTTTTGCTCATGTTTATGGGGTCCCATTTGAGCAAGGGAGAGAGCAGATAAAGATTGCTGGATATGTTGTTAGGTGTCTCGCTGCGTTGAGGGCTATGTGCGGTTTTGGAGCTACTGTGTGTATTTTCATCATATTCGAGCAAACCGCGCCGATTACTGTGAAGGTGATTTGTGCTTTAATTGTTACGGCACCTTTTGGGTATTATATTACATATTTTTTGCAGAGTCCTATGACGGTTATGGACTGGTTTGTGACGGGAGTCTGGGTGTATATTGTGTTTTCTTATATTGTTGCTATGTATTTTGTTTATACGGATGAAGGGATCGAGAATACGCGCGACGAGACTGATGCTATTCACGAGATAATGACCAAGCTTAAAAAACATGAGAAGTCTTTGACGTCTATTGATTTTGAGGCTCGTAAGGCTCAAGCAAAGTTAGAGGGAACTCAGGCAGATATCGATAAGCGTAAAAAGGAAGTTGACTTGATGCTTATTGAGACTGACAAAAAACTGGAGAAAGCTAAAGCTGCTCTAGAGGAGGCTAAAGCATCTACGGCAAAGTCGTCGGTGGAAAGTTCTGAGGGGTCTTCTTCTGACAATGGGGATAGTGATAAGAGGTTGTCTGGTAAGTCATCTTCTTCTAAGGGTTCAAAAGGTTCTGAAGGTGGGGAAAAGTAGAGTTAAGCCTTATTTGGGAGGTTTTAAATTCTGTTCTTTGGCTTAGGTTGTCTTTGATGAAGGGGAGTTTGGTGACGAATGGGTGGTATGCCTGTCAGATGGTGGGGAAGGGAATTGTTTTAGGGTGCTGGCTGTGTTGTTTCCTATTTTCGCAGCAGGTCTTATGTAAGCATTGGTGCTGGTTCGGGATGTTTTCTGGAAAAGCAGTTTTGCTAAGGGGGTGTGTAATGAATAATAACGGGATTGTGATGTATAATAATGCATAGTAGAATAGGTTCTAAAGGAAAGAAGCGGTTTCTGCAATTCTCAGTGCGACGAGTGCTATTTTTCTCTTTGATTCAATTATTAGAGAGATTGTGGTTGCTAATAGGCGGAATGGAAGACTCTTACTGGCATGATAAGACAATGCAATTTGCTCTTTTGCTTGCGGTTGTGTCAGGGAGGGTTGTTTTGGTGTATGTATTCTATCTTACTATTGTGTATATGCCTCTTGTACCTAAACTTCTTTTTAGGCTTGTTTTTATTGTTGCGACGGGTTATGGGTATTGAACTATGCCCTATCAAATCGTGGCGTTATTGTATATTTATATCTGTGTTCTTTATTATGGGATTGCAATGGTTCTGGTCTGGTGAAAGAAGGTGCCTAAGCGTAGTGATCGTGATATGTTAGAGGTCAGTGCTAAGGATGAGCTTGAGCGTGAGCGTGTAAAGCGTGAATTGATTAAGAAACTTTAGGGGGGGTCAATTGGGGGTTTGCTAAGCAAGAGTTGTCTCTAGGGCTTCGGTTTTGTTAGACCGGTCGGGCATGTCTGTGCCTCTTGGCTAAATGCTTGCTAGGCGTTCGGAGTAAGTTTTTGGAGTTTGATTTTGGGTATGGGTTTTTTCTCCTATTTTAGTGTAGAGAAATCGGCTGATGTTGCCATGCATTTCCAGCGATTTCGGGGTGAGTGGGAGGCTGAAAAAATGAAAGAGGAAAATAATGAATGCCAGTCTTTAAGCTGGTGGTATGTCTTCTGGGATGTTCCTCTCTGCGTTGGTAACTTTTGAGGTATATAGTTAAATTTCTTGTGGTTAAATGTTTTAAAGTTTAAAGACTGTTTTGTTTTATTTAGTAATTTGGTATCTAATAATTATTTTGTTGTTAGTTATTTATAAAAGGGGTAGAGAGGGTGGGGGTGGGTGTCAGGTTTTATGAGGAGAGGGCCTGTATAGTAAAGATGGAGTATGTTAGGTTGTATGATTCTAAGGGGGTATACGCAAGGTGTGTGCTATAGGTGTAGTCGGAATGGGTAGTGCTTTTTTGAGGGGTTTTGAGGATTGTGAGACTTAGATTTTGTTTGTTCGGTTTATGGTTGTTTCTGTCTAAGAAGAGGGTAGGGGATCGAGAGAAGTTGTCTCCCTATGAGTGTGGGTTTGACACAATTTTGAGGTCTCGTAGCAGTTTTTCTTTGCGGTTTTTTTTAGTCGCGGTTATTTTTGTTGTGTTTGATGTAGAAGTTGTGTTATTGGTTCCTATTGTATATACACTGGGGGTTAATAGAACGGTATGTAGTTTAGTTGGGGCGGGTTCTTTTATTAGTTTGTTATTTGTAGGGTTGTTGCATGAGTGGCGTGAGGGGTCTTTGAATTGAGTGGCTAAGGAAAAGAAGTAGGGTAGAATGGCAGATGAATGCGTTAAGTTTAAGCCTTATTCATGGAACTTAGTTCCTTTTACCTGTAATGGGTAGTTGTCATAGGGATGGCAGAAATTACATGCATCTGACTTAGGTTCAGGAGATGGGCTGGCGCCCTCCTTATTTAGAAGAGAGTAGTGCCTCAGTTGGCCCCAATGTATTGGTTGTTGCATTTTGTGTTTTTTCATTTGGTTCTTTTTTTGGTAGTGGTAAGTGTGTACTTTTTGCGTGAGAAGCCTATTAGGTTTCGTCCGTTTAAAAAAAAATATAGCAATAGTAAATAATGTTAATGGACGTGTTCTCTGGGTTTGATGCTTACTATTTAGCAGGTCGTTGATGTTTTGTTCTTTGAAGTACTCCTTTGATTTTGGTGGCATTGTTAAATACAAATGTATATGCTGAGGCCAGGATGTATAAGTTGGTCTTAATGGAGTTGATGAAGCTTGTACGGAATGTTTGTTCGGGTTCTGTGCGAGAGGTTCCAGAGTTTCTTCTATTTTTAGTAAGTATGTTTTTTCTTATTTTGGGTGTTAACATGATGGGTCAAATGCCTTATTGTTTTAGGGTTAGGTCTCATTTAACTTTTAGGTTGCCTTTCGCTATTACGGTGTGGGGGGCAGTAGTTGTTCCTAGGGTGTTTTTGAGGTTTAAACGTTTTTTTAGGCGGTTAGTGCCGGAAGGGGTGTCATTTATTGTTAAGGTAGTTGTGCTGGTTAGGGAAGTTGTCTCTATTTTAATTCGTCCGGTAAGGCTTAGGGTGCGTTTGTGTATTAATATTATGTTGGGTCATGTGGTTTTGGTTTTGTTAAGGGATTGAGCTTCCGCGACTTTAGCTGTGTTTGGGTCTGGAGTTAGGCTTGCTTTTGGTCTTTTTTTGTGTAGTACTTCTGTTACGGTGATTGAGACCGCTGTTAGGTTTATTCAAGCGTATGTGTTTTGCTTGCTTGTTGCTATGTATGTGGATGAGGGTAGGGATTTGTATAAAGATGACGAAGGTAGAGATGCTAAGAATGGTAAAAAGGATAAAGATGATAAAAGGGATGATGACGACGATGATAATGGAGGTGGCGGTGAGCCGGCGGTAAGTGGTAGGGACGAGGATGAGTCTGGTTTGAGGGGGCTTATTAAAAAGTTGCGTGATTATCTTCAAGATTTGTGAGAACGGCAAAATAAGAACCCCGGTTGACAGGCTTTTAAACAAACTACAATCTATTCTTGGGTGTCTGACAGCTATACGGCTAATTTTCTGAAAGCGTATTTGGTGGGAGAGTTGTTTGCGTTTGGGTTATTTGGTAAGACAGTTTTGTTTTTGTTTTGGGTAGGAAGAAAAGGGAAGAGTTGGTCTCTTTGAGCTGTAGAGATTGGGGGTCGGTGCTATGACGCCACAAAATTGTATTATGGCAAACGGATAAGGAATTTTCGTGAGGAAGAAATTTATGGTATTGTTTTGCTTGAGATTTTGTTGGTCGCTGCGTGGTATTTTTTAGTTGAGTTCGTAAAATATGAGTTTAATGCTATTAAGGTTGTTATTGCAGACGTGCGGCTGTTGTTGGTTAAATGTCGTGCCTATTTTACAGGGGGTAAGGATCGTTTTTAAGTAAGAGTAATAAAGAAATTAGGAAAAAGTTTTAATTTTTAAGGGCAAGTAGCATTTTGTGGTAGTAAGATGACGCTTAGTTAGTTTGTCAAAAAATACATGGTAGTAATAGGCAATTGGGCCTATTATGACTCTACTAAAAGGGAGGTTAATAAACTAGAAAGCCTGCGGGCGTGGATTCTAGTGTTTTGTTATGGCTCTAGGGGACCGTACGAGGGATGTGGGACATGGTACTGTATGGGACGAGAGTCGGGATTCTAGAGATCGCCTGGCCATGAAAATAGTACGACACCAGTTTTGGATTTTAGCCAATGTAGGAAACTACAAGCGAGCATTCCGATAGATGCTAGGGGCTAAGGCGAATGCCAGCAGCCGCGGTTACTTTCACTGCTAGTAATGGTCCTATACGGTTCTATAGATTGCCAGGAGACAGAGATAATGAGTAAAAAGAGGTGTCAGGAGGAGGTATAATTCACTGCCTGATTCGCTAAATCTAACCTTTGCTTATCAGTGGTACGCTGTGTAAGTACGCAAAGAGACCGGGATTAGATACCCCGTTATTCGTACCGTAAAAAAAAGCTCGATACCGGATCACTATGAGTTTGTTCTTAAAAGTCAAATAATTTGGCGGCCTCGCAATAACACAGGGGAATCTGGGGGATAAAGGACGATCCGCCTAAATTTGGCCCCTACCTTAATGCGTGTGTATGGTTGCTCAATCCGCGTGTAACTGGGTGTGTGGAATATTCACGTAGCATGTTCGAAGAGTCCCGATAGGCAGAGTTCCCGACGTGCTGGGGTCCTTTTGGAGTGGCAGGTGAAGTACGGGGGTCTTTCCACCTTAATCCCATTGCTTGGAGGTGGCAAAAAGGTTGCTGGGTGTTGTGTTGGGGGGTTAGGAAATGGGGGGCTTTCTCGCTTGGCTTACTTTGAACGCGGCGAGGAAAAAAATTCAGATTGACATGTAGCTATGGTAGGGTGAACCTGGATGACAGTTATAAAACAATTTAATTCCGATCGGCTTGGGAAGGAAACATGACCCCGTGAAGAAGGACTTGTAAGTAAGGGTGTACAAATAATGTCGCTCTGAATCTCACTTGGAGGCGTACAGACCGCCCGTCGCCCGCGGGGAAACCTGTGGTAAGTCGTAACATGGTAACGGTACCGGAAGGTGCCGTTAGTTTGCAAAAATTTGCGGAGTAGTATCAATGTACGTAAGGTTTTGGTTCTTAAGGTGGGGAATATTTTTTTCCCTCTTCGTAGAGAAGATGGGTAGTATAATGAATACATTTCATTTACACTGAAAAGCTTGGGAAATAGTCCTGCCCTTCTTGTGGTCCTTGGAATTACCCTCATGCTTCTGTACCTAATGCTATGGGGTGACTTGCTTCTCAGGGCTATTGGCCTTATGGCAGTGGTGTTTCTAAGGTTGTTGCTTTTTAGTCAGGAGGTGTTTATTGAGCTAGGTGGGTTGTTTTGGGGGGATTTTATTAGGCAAAGATTAATTTGTCTCACAGCCTATATTAGGTGTTTAATACTGCTCTCTAGGATGGACGCGGTTTGGCCGGGGGGGTTTAATTTAATTGTTTTAAGTATTGGAATTCTTCTGGTATTGGCGTTTAGGGTAAATTCTTTTATTCTCTTCTATGTGTTTTTTGAGAGTGTGCTTGTTCCCACCCTCTTGTTGATTTTAGGTTGAGGGTCTCAGCCCGAGCGGTTGCAAGCGGTCAAGTATATAGTTATTTACACGGTTATAGGGTCCCTTCCGTTTCTTTATGGGTTAGGGGTTCTCTATAATAAGGGGGTGAGAATAGATATAGGGTGTTTATATTCATGGGTTAATAAAAGGGAGTTGATTTTTAGGTGGTTGTTTGTTTTGGCGTTTTTAGTAAAGCTTCCTGTCTATCCGTTTCATCTATGGCTTCCTAAAGCTCATGTTGAGGCGCCGGTGGCGGGGTCCATGGTTCTTGCGGGGTTGTTGTTGAAGTTAGGGGGGTATGGGTTGTTGCGGTTTTCCTCGGTAGTGGTGTTTCCTGTTATAGATTATTCGATGAGCATTGTTATAGCGATTGCATTAGTAGGGGGGGTGCTTACAAGGTTTATGTGTTTGCGTCAAATTGATTTAAAGGCGTTAGTGGCTTATTCGTCAGTTGGCCATATGAGATTGGTTTTTTTGGGGGTTATGAGAAATTCAACTGTTGGTGTGGCAGGGGCTCTACTGCTTATGGTTGGGCATGGCCTGTGCTCCTCGGGGTTGTTTGTGGCTGTGGATATTATGGTAAGAAGAAGGGGGTCGCGACTGATTATGTTAAATAAGGGGCATCTTATGGTGTGTCCTGGGTTTTCTTTGTTGTGTTTTCTCTTGTGTGTAAGGAATATGGCAGCTCCTCCTAGGTTAAATTTTTTTGGGGAGGCTATGGTTTTCATAACAGCGGCGTCTATGTCTTGTTGGGTCTTACTGTTGGTTGGGGTGATGAGATTTTTAAGGGCGTGTTATAGATTGTATTTTTATGTGAGTACTCAGCATGGTAAGAGAAGGGCGCATATGTTGAGGTGGTGTGGTGGAAGTTCCTTAAATTATTTGGTATTGTTGCTTCATTGGTTGCCGTTAAATCTTCTGTTTGTATTCATGTCTTAGATATGTGTGGCCTGATAGTTTAAATATAGAGAATAGTTGACTGTTAATCGACTGGTGCTGTTGTTGCTCGGGTTAGGTGGTTTGTATGCCTGGGGTGGTAATATACCTTATCTCTGCTTCGGGGGAAGAGAATGGGGATAAAGGAGGGGTTGTTGAGGGTGCAGCCAAGCCTAAACGTAAAAAAATTCGGGGTCAGGGGCGCCCTTTTGTTTCGATTCGTCCAAGCCCTTGGCCATTGATGTGTGCTGGTGGGACTTTCGGTATTGCAGTTGGCATTGTGAGTTGGATGTATTTACTGGGCGCAGAGTTGGTGTTTCTTGGCGCTTTGGTTTTGTTGCTGGGGGTTGCTCAGTGATGGCGTGATATTTTGCGGGAGGGGGATATAGGGTATCATACAAGGTATATGATAAAGGGGTTTCGAGACGGGGTGGCATTGTTTATTTTGTCGGAGGCAATGTTCTTTTTTTCTCTTTTCTGAGCGTTCTTCCACAGGGCGCTGGCTCCTGCTATTCAAGTCGGGTGTCATTGGCCCCCCAAGGGAATCCATACTTTAAACCCTTGAAGAATCCCTCTGGCTAATACAGCTGTGCTATTAACGTCGGGTTCGGCTTTAACTTATGCAAAGTATAGGTTACGGAGTGGTGATTTTTGATCTACGGTGGAGGGAATGGTTCTAGCGATTTTATTTGGATTATTGTTCACTGGATTGCAGATGTATGAGTATTATTGAGCGTCTTTTACGATTGCAGATGGGATTTATGGTAGGTGTTTTTATATTCTAACGGGGTTTCATGGGGTCCATGTGATTGCGGGAACTATTTTTATAATTATTACTTTTGCGCGGTTGGTTGCGGGGCATTTTCGTCCTAATCGACACTTTGGCTTTGAGGCATGTACTTGGTATTGGCATTTTGTAGATGGGGTGTGGTTACTGGTTTATGGATGGGTGTATGTTTGGGGTCGGTAATTGCGCTGCGTGGGGTTTGATCCAGTTACCTTGATGTGGTAAAGTTCAGAGTTAGTTCTCTTGGCGTTTGAAAGGGTCCGCTGAGTGACGTATTAGGGCTTCTAACTCTACTATAAGTGATTCGTTTCATTTTCTTTCGTTGGTTTTTGTTACCCTAGTACTGAAGATAAGGGTTAGTTATTCTTTTAGGTATGAGACGTTTAGGGGGGGCTTTTACACAGAGGTTACCCGGGTCTCGGAGTAAGATAATAGATGGGTCGTTTACGTTCCTTAAAAGTAGTTTAAGTAGAATGTCAGTTTTGGAAACTGAGGGTGCACTCTTTAAGGTGTCTTTTAAAAAGGTGTGAGGTGGCTGAAGTTAAGGCGGTGGACTGTAAATTCATTTATGGGCTCTGTGCTCCCTCTCAAACAGAGAGAAGTGGCTTGCAGGTATTCTTGATTACAGGGGGGTGGCCGACCCAGTATTTCGTTTTGAACGCGAGAGGAAAGTAATGTAGTTTGCTTGTTGGCTTTATGAGTGGTAGGGTTAGTTTATGTTAAAATATTAGTCTGTGGTGCTAGTGAAGTAGTTCCTACACCTTACTTGCAAACCTCGGAAGCTTTGGTTGAAGCGGTGGTTTTGTAAGTCATAGAAGGGAAGTCTCCCCCAAGGTTTACCTTCTTTCTACCTTTCTTTTTTTTTTTTTTTAAGGGGGGGGGGGGTGGGTAATGGTGGCGATCTATTGAGGACGAGAGGCTCGTTAGGGTTTGGCCCTTAAAGGATAGTTTGTAAACTGTAGATTGATGTGATGATGTTTTATGGTGTGATCATCATGGGTGGTGTCCTTGGGACTCTTTTTGGCGTGTGGAACTTGGCTGAGATTATTATGGTCTGGCATAATATTGGGTGGGGGTTCTTGCTTAGGTGTATTGTATGTGTTCACGTTATGCACGTGGTGTTCTTCTTCTTTCACTACGGTTGTTATCGTAAAATAATTGGGTTTTTTAAGCTGGCACTTTGGAATGGGTGATTATTTTCTACTGTGTTAGCCGTCTATAATCACGAGTGAATGAATGCTGGGATTTGCTTGTTATATTTTGGCACTTATGTTGATGTGGTGAGTTTTATTATTGCTCGGCCAGCTTTGATTGAGGCAGTGGAGCAAAAGGCAGAGGGTGTTCCATGGATTGTGGCTCCTTTCTTGAAGATTATGCTTCGTTATGATAATTTATTAAATCGTGTTTTTGGTGAAAAGGATTCGCCTCGTCGGCGGCGAGAGGCGACTGCTTATCCTGAGGATGATACTGAAGAATTTCAGTCAGAGCTTATTGCTGACTTGGTCCGTGGGATTAAGCAGAAAGAGGTGATGATGGGGGATCTGTATAAGGAGATTAACCGTCTGAAAGCCACTATTAAAAATCTGGAGGGTCAGATTGAAGCCTTACGGAGGAATCATCCTATTAAGTATGCTGATGTTTTTAAAATCGAAAAGCAGAAGTCTGCTTTGGAGGTTGAATGGGCTAAGCTTGCTCAGGCAAAGCGGGAATTGGCGGATCAGCGCTATGAAGCTGAGTGTTATGATCGTGCTATGGAGTTGCAACAGGATTACTGAACAAATTTGCACGAATCACGATTTTCTGAGGTGGAAGTTAAGCTAAATGCGATTGACTCCTTGCATTTGAATATGTTAGTTAAGGAGGATGGGATTTATAAGTTAATGGCTATGCATCGTGATATTTTAAATAAGACTTTAGCTTCTTATTCTGGTATTAAAGCTTCTGCTGATAAGGTTAGACGTGATGCTAAGTTTCTTAGGGATAGTTATGAGGCTTTGGCTGATGCGTGGGAGGATTATTATAAAGAGATGGATATTTTAATGTTGAAAGAGGGTGTTGTAACTGAGATGGCTGTTCGTGCTATGTGTAAGGAGGGTGCGTTTCGTAAGGCGTTGTCTGATACTGCTGATGCGGTGGGGTTATTAGAGTCTGGTGATAATTCGACTGGTACGTGTGGTAAGAAAGAAGGTTCAGGGGATGCTTTAATGTTACCTGCTGGTAAGAGTGGGGTGGCGGATACTGCTCCTTGGGTGGTGGCAGCTCCTTCTCAAGGTGAGAAGTCGGAAGATATGGGCGGGTCTGATAATGGTGACTCCAGGGCTAAGGAGTAAGAATGCTTTTAAGTTGGGGGGTTGAAAGTTAGTAGCGGGTTCGAGTGTCCCTTTGAGGAAGTAAGTTGCAAGTTCAGGAGGTTACTGAATGGTTTGTTGGTGATCGGTTTGTCACGGTGAAAGAGGTAGCAGACAAGGTTGAGCTTCTTTGTGGTATTAGTTTGATATTTGTGTGTTTTGTTATCTTAGGTACTTTTTTTCGGTTGTTTTATATAGCTACTTACGGCTTGGGTCGTAAGCAGGCTAAGTGGAAGTGGGTTGAGTTTTTGTGGATTCTGTTTCCCTTTTTCTGTTCTATGTTTACTCTCGGGCTTCTTATCGAAATTTTAACTGTGCTGGATCATATGTCTATGATTAATGCGTTTATAGAGATGGATGTTGAGCGAGGGGGACTATGGGGGGAATCTTATGGTGGGCCAGGGGAACGGTGTTAGAGTAGTTTACGGTGTGTAGGTGAGTAGGTGGGCTAGAGGTATTAGTCTGATCAGTCGTAGGCTCGAGTGTCTCTTTGGGGAAGCAAGGAACTACATCGGTCGTTGGACCAGTTAAGGGGTGATCTTGAATGAGTTTATGGTTATGCAATGTTATTTATCGCGGTGGTGATGCTTGTGACAGTGTATCGGCTGTATTATAGGTACAAAACGCATGGCGAGTTGGAGGTATTGAAAAATAAGTGGGTTGAACTTGGGTGAACGTTGTTTCCTCTTATTTGTGGGGTGGCTTCTCTTGCATTGGCGTTAGAGGTCTTGCATTCTATAGATGAGTTGCGGTCTATTATTGCTAAAGGGGAAAAAGATTTGGAAGCACAGTTTCGGTCATTGGAAACTAAACGTGAGAAGTTACTTGATCGTGAGGCTAATATTATTAGGGAGGAGGCTATTTTGAATGAGAAGAAAAAGGAGCTTGCTCGTTTCGATTGGATTTCTGACATTAAGTCAGCGGAGGATTTGAAGGAATGAACTACTAAGGTTAATGATTTGGATGCTAGGGTGAAGGATCAGTTAGTTGCGATTGATTTAATGATGGCAAAAGTTAAAAAGTTGGTTAGGCAGATTGATAACGTTAGTACAGATTTGGTTCAGAGGGAGGTAGCTATTAAGAATCGTGAATTTGAATTAAACGATCTTAGGGATAAACTTCAGGGGGCGAAGATAGCAGCCAAAGAGAAAGAGGCTCAATCTAGTCAGTTGCAAGAGGTTCTAAAAAAAATTAAAGTTATTGGTAAGCCTGCTGGAGGAAAGAGCAAGTAGGTTACTGTAAATGGGGTTGTTTGAAAGTTACTTTTGGTTTTAAAGTAACTGTCTTAATGTTTTTGATTCAATAACTGGTATGGTATTAGAGTGGGTAGAAGTGTGTATGGTATAGTAGTGTGTGTGTGTGTGATAGGGGGTTGTAGGGTAGGGGTTTGCCAGTGTCTTTTTGGGGAAGTAAGAGTTTTCAAGATGCTTTTAGTCCTTTGGGAATAAACTTACAGGCTTTTTATGGCTATGTTATGTTGTTTGTTGTTTTTATTTTGTCTATAGTTCTTTATTGAATGTATTTTGTTCTCAAGAGACGGCGGACTAATCGGTTTTTAGTTGAGGGTAAATGGGTGGAGTTAGCCTGATCGGTTTTTCCTGTAGTGTGTCTTTGTTTTATGATTTTTCCTTCCCTGCGGTTGCTGTATATAATGGACGATATTCGAGAGCCTACGCTTACAGTTAAGGCAGTGGGTCATCAGTGATATTGATCTTACGAGTATCCGGTAAAGGGGTTGAATGGGAAGAATGTTACGTTTGATTCTTATATGGATCTGGATGCTGGGAAGGAAGAGGGCTATCGGTTTTTAGATGTGGATCACCGGCTGGTACTTCCAGTGGGGACTCATATTCGCCTTATCGTAGTAAGTCAAGATGTGATTCACTCTTTTGCGTTGCCTGGGCTTATGCTTAAGGTGGATGCTGTTCCTGGGCGATTGAATGAGGTTCCTGTTTTTATTTCTAAGTGTGGTGTTTTGTACGGGCAGTGTTCGGAGATTTGTGGTGCAAATCATAGATTTATGCCTATTGTAGTAGAGTGTGTTCCTCAGGATGTGTTTGTTAAGTGGTATGCTCTTACTTCTGAGTTGTGAGGGGGTGCTAAAGCTAAGCGTCGTTAGGGTGTTTGATTTGCTAGGGATGGTGAAAAATCTGTTGCCGGTCTTGGCATCAGTAGCTTAACGTAAAGCACTTCATTGAAAATGAAGAAGATGATTGTACTATTCTATGTCGTGGGGGAGTTGGCTCTGGTAGTTAATGTATAACGGGAAACTGCAAATTTTCAGTAGCCGCGAGGTCTAGGGCTAGAGAATGTGGTGGGTTGGGGGAGCGTCGTAGCTTAGGTTGGAGCAGTTTATAGGGGTTAAAGTGGGGGTCTTAGGTGACTCGACGCGTGCTTAGGGACTAGTTGAAATGCGGGCTAGGTCAAGGTGACCTGGTTTTTAGAGGGTGGCATAGCGCCCTTAGCTTGTGTCCTGTTTTATGGGCGTCTGAGAATTAAACCGTGAGGGAGGTTTATTGAAGGGTGGTTAGTATTTGTTAGATGGAGTACCTTTTGCATAAGGGTGGATCAAGAAATATTTTGGTTTAAGGTATCCCGAAGTGAGAAAAAGCTATCGTTTTTAGGGACAGTGTTGTTGCACTACCATTGGCAAGATTGCGATAACGGCTAGATACTATTTGCTTTTCAGGATAATCTGGTTGATCTGGAGAGGTATTTAGTACTCAGTCTTGGATAGAGGCTGCTATAACGCTTGGGGTCAGCTGAGCGTTTGATTGAGATTGATAAGAGTTAAAATACTTCTTGTAGTTTCATGGTGTTTCGCTTGGGAGGGATAATGCCTCCTTTACGGGTACTGCGCTTTGCTTTGTTGATAGAGTGGGGCCGGGGCTCTTTGGCTTTAGGGCGAGGAAAAGAGACGTTGATATGGTTGCTGATCATTGATGCGGCCTGGTGGAAGTGTGGGATGGTTTAAAGGTAGCCTTTATAATAGGCAACCAATCGGAAGTTGTTACAAAAGGCTTCAACGTGGAGATGTCATACGATAGATTAATTTGGCGTCTTCATAGAGTTATACGGATTCATAGGCTTTTAGTCTAGCGATAATGATTCAATTAGTAGGAGAAGTATGTCTGTCATCGTTCGTGGTGGACGTGTAGAAACAGGGATGAGTTGTGAAATTAGTCGATGGGAAATGAATGATTTTTTGTAACTTTACCCAATGAACTCGGCAAATGAGACCTCCGAATGTTTATCAAAAACATTTCTTCTCGCTTTGGTGATGAGAAGTAGGCCCTGCCCGGTGTCCCGTAATTAATCAGGATAAACGGCTGCGGTAACTCTGACCGTACGAAGGTAGCGCGATAAATAGCCTTTTAATTGGAGGCCTGTATGAATGGGTTAACGTGAGGAAGACTGTGTCGGGTGAAACTACCGAAATTAATTTTAAGGTGAAAAAGCCTTGATTAGAAAGAAAGACGACAAGACCCTAGGAGCTTTTGCTAGAGTCAGGATGGATTACGGGTTTTGGGACAGTGGAATCCGTGGCTTCTCTAGGGGGGAGGCTTCTCTAGTTAAGTCCGAGAGTAAGAATGAATCGAGTATGATGCTTCTCTAGGGGACCTTGTTTCTAGTTAAGAGTAGGGTGACCGTGGGGCTGCTGAAGCAGAAACGTGGCCCATTGATTAGTCTTGCACTCGGTTTTCGTTGGGGCAACGAGTTCGAGACGTCCGGACTAAAGTGTTATGCCGACAGGCGTAAGATCCTCTTTTGAGCGGAGGTGGACAAGTTACCCTAGGGATAACAGCGTAATCTCTCTCGAGAGCATTTATTGAAAGGGGGGTTTACGACCTCGATGTTGGATTAGGATGTCCTTGTTGGCCCACCGGCTGCAGAGGGTTGGTCTGTTCGCCCATTAAAATCCTACATGATCTGAGTTCAGACCGGCGTGAGCTAGGTCAGTTTCTATCTTCTTTATAACTAGAAGTTCCCCTTGTACGAAAGGATCGGGTAGCCGAAGATCGTTTTTAGTCCCGGGGTGGCAAAAGAAGAAATTAAGTAAGTCCGGAAGCGGGTTGTGGGAGTAGCTGTCATACGGTTGTGTGTTTAATTTTTGAGTTAAAAGGTCTACTTTGTGGTGGGGCAGATTGTGGTTATGTCCCTATTGCAGTTTCTTTTTCCTGTCTTTTTTTGTTTGCTTGGGGTTGGGTTTTATGTAATATTTGAGCGGAAAGTTTTGGGGTATATTGGTTTGCGTAAAGGCCCCAATAAGGTAGGGTTTATAGGAATTATGCAGCCCTTTAGTGATGCAGGAAAATTGTTCTGTAAGGAGGTGGTCGTGCCTAAGTATAGCAATAAGTTGTTTTTTATACTTTGTCCTGTGTTAAGGTTGGTTTTGAGGTTGTTGTTTTGGGTGCTTTATCCCTTTGAGAGCAGTGAGATGGTGATGGTGTGGGGGATGCTATATTATCTTGCGGTGTCGAGGTCCGGGGTATATGCTGTGATAGGGGGGGGTTGGTGTTCTAACTCTAAGTATGCGCTTTTGGGGGCTATGCGTGCGGTAGCACAAACTATCTCTTATGAGGTAAGAATGTCTTTGGTTTTAGTTATAGTGGTTTTTTTAGCAGGTACTTTTGTTTTGCAAGAGATTGTGTTTAGTCAGGAAATTTTATTCTTTGGTATGGTTCTTTGGCCTATAATGCCTATTTGGTTTGTGTGTATTTTGGCGGAAACTAATCGTGCTCCTTTTGATTTTGTTGAGGGGGAGTCTGAGTTGGTTTCTGGTTTTAATGTGGAATATGGAGGGGGGGCTTTTGCTCTTATTTTTATAGGCGAGTATAGAAGGATGATATTCAATAGTGTCCTTTCTAGTGCTCTTTTTTTGGGCGGTCCTTCTTTTTTGTTGGTGTTGTTTAGCATAGGTGTGGTGTTTTTTTTTGTGTTGGTTCGTGGGACTGTGCCTCGTATGCGTTATGATATGCTTATAAGGTTAGCGTGGAAGAGGTTTCTTTGTATCGGTCTTAGGTTTTTGTTGCTTTTGGTGTGTTTGTTGTCTGTTTGCTAAAATGGTGGCTACGGAGGGAGTAGTTAAATAATAATATTGGTTTGTCAGGCCGAAGTTGGCTGTTGAGTTGGCCCTTCCTTTTTGTTTTTGGGGTTGATGATAGTTGCGGTTCTTAGGGTATCTTCTTTGGCGATAAGGGTTGGTGAGCCTATGATATTGGGGTTGCTTCTCTTGGTGAATGCATTGTGTGTGTCGCTTGTAGTGGGGGCTACTGTGTGTAGGTTGTTGGGGTTTTTTGTGTTTTTGGTGTATGTTGGAGGGGTTTTAGTTATGTTTAGTTATGTGGTTAGGTTATTGCCTAATCAGTTGTTTGTGACGCCTAGTTTTCCGTTTCTAGGGTGGTTGGTAACTTTGTTTTTGATTTGTTTGCAGGATGTTCACATAAGTTTTGGGGGTGGTGTGATTAAGCTTAATATCTTGAGGACTGTGGATGGGGTGGTTGTGTATCTTCTTATGGGGGTTATGTTGTTGTTGGATTTATGTGTGGTGGTTAACATGTGTTTTAAGGAGGGCCTTCCTTTACGAAGGGTGGCGTAGGGTGATAGAATGGTATCGTGGCGGTGGTGCTACTTTGTTGGAGGTAGGTGGAGTGTTGGATCTCGGTGCTAGTGGGATGCTTAAAGTTACTTGATGTTATGGTTATTAGCCCGTTGAACAGGGTGGCTGGTGTACTTGTTGTTGCAAGTTCAGTCTACAGGGTGACCGTAGGGAGGTTTTTGGGGGCGTGGTTTGCTCTTGAAATTAATTTAATTTGTTTTGTTAGTCTTATGGCTAGGGGTAGGGATTCTGGTGTTGCGGCATGTGTTAAGTACTTTGTTGCGCAGAGGTTGGGTTCTAGCATGTTGTTGATTGGGGTTCTTTGGCCTGATGAGGTAGGTATGTGGAGGTGGTTTTTTGGAGTGGGGGGTGCCCTTATGAAGGCGGGATTGTTTCCTTTTCATTCGTGGGTGCCATCAGTTGTAAATTCCTCTGATTGATTTATTAGTGGGTTGTTGTTAAGATGGCAGAAGTTTGCGCCCTATGCCTTAGTGGGTGTGCTTGTTGAAGGGAGGGTTGCTTTGCCAGTGGTTGTTGTGTTTATAAGGTTGTTGGGGGGTGTAGGAGGGCTGAATCAGAACTCGGTGCGTAGGATTTTAGCTTATTCTTCTTTTGTTCATGCTTCGTGAATGTTAGTGAGTCTCCAAGTTTCTTTTTCTTTATATATGTTTTATTTTTTAGTCTATGGTTTTACTGTATTTGCTGTTTCTCGGGTCTTGGGGAAAGGTGGTAAGGTGAGTTTAAAGAGTTCTGGCGGTTTGGCTGGAGGGGTTTTAGGGGTTTTGAGGCTGAGTGGTCTCCCTCCGTTTGTGGGGTTTGTTATTAAGCTTGTAGTGTTTTTGGGGGTAGATAGTTATCTTATTTATGTATGTATCTTGGGTTCATTGTTGGCGTTAAAGTATTATATTTCTATAGTGAGAAGGTTTGTGTTAGGATTTTTGCGGGGTGGTGTTGGGTATAGAAGGGGGTGGGTGGTTGCTATTTTGGTTTATAATGCAGTTGTCTTTTTAGGTGCTGTGTATGTTTTTATGTTGAATTAGTTTGTTGGGTGAAAGGAATAGGGAAATAGTTTAATTTAAAGCATAAGACTTCAAACCTTAAGACGGGCTATATGCTCTTTCCTTGGGCGACTGCTGTAGTAAAACTTTCTTATATCTGCCTTCCAAGCAGAAGTTCCAGCCTTTGGCGGCGGTATGTGTTGAATGGTTCTTCTTCGGTGCGAAAGTTTCGGTTGGTTGGCCGAAGGGTTTTTGGTAAAAAGAAAGATATTCGTCCGTTGCGGCAGCGAAATAAATTGTTAAGTGTGCTTAACAGGAGTTTCTACGATCTGCCTTCCCCTATTAACCTTTCTATTTGGTGGAATTTTGGTTCTATGCTTGGTTTGTGTCTAGTTATTCAGATTGTGACTGGGTTTTTGCTAACGCTTCATTATGTGGGGCACGGAGATATAGCATTTGACTCGGTGGTGCATATTGTTCGAAATGTGCATAAAGGGTGGTTGTTGCGTGGTGTGCATGCAAATGGTGCGTCAGTGGCTTTTCTTTGTATGTATGCTCACATTGGACGTGGAATTTACTATGGGTCCTATTTGAACAATAAAGTGTGGAATGTGGGTATTTTGTTGTATTTTCTGTTTATGATAGAAGCATTTTTGGGGTATGTATTACCCTGGGGGCAGATGTCATTTTGGGGGGCTACAGTTATTAGTAATTTTCTGACTGCTATTCCTAATGTGGGTGATAGCCTGGTTCAGTGAGTGTGAGGGGGTTATACGTTAACGAGACTTAGTTTGCTTCGTTTTTATTCGTTGCATTTTATTTTGCCTTTTGTGATTGTTTTACTAAGGATGTTACACCTCTTTTTTTTGCATGAAACTGGGTCAAATAACCCATTGGGTATTAATAGTGATGTTATAAGAGTGCCTTTTCACCCTTATTACACGGTGAAGGATATTGTTGGGTTTGTGTGGGTGTTTATTGGGATTGTTGGGGTGAGGTGTTTTGCTCCTGAGCTGTTGGGTAATAAGTTAAATTATTTTCCTGCTGATCCTATAAGAACTCCCGCTCATATTCAGCCAGAGTGGTATTTCTTGTTTGCATATACAATTTTGCGGTCTATTGATAGTAAGGCGGGGGGCGTGGTGGCGCTGTTGATATCTATTTTTGCGTTAGCGTTTTTGCCTTATTTACATACAGGCAAGTATCGGAGGCTTAGTTTTTATCCGTTTCATCAGAGGTTGTTTTGGGGTTTTGTTTGCAGGTGACTGGGTTTGACCTGGATTGGAATGCGGGATGTATTGAGGCCCTATCAAGAAGTGGGGCAGTGTTTTACAGTTGCATATTTTGTGTTTTTATTAGTGCCCCCTCTAACTTTGTTTTTATGGGATAAGTTGTTGGGTAATTAGTAGGGTTTATTGGAGTATTTTAATTATAGATAAAGATTGGCGTAGTACTTTAAGTAAAAGGTTTGGCTTGCATCCAATTAATGGGCATCTCGGTGCTCCTATGCTTTGAGAAGGGTGACCGGTGCTAATGTTGGGTTTGTGTGTTTATCTTATAGGGGGGTTTACTACTATGTTTCGGAGTAAGCATATGTTAGCAGTTTTTATTGGGTTGGAGATAATGGCTCTAGGGGTGCTTCTTATTGGTGCTATTATTCTTAAGAGGAGGCCTGTTTTTTTTTTGTTAATTATTTGCACTAGGGTTTGTGAAGCAAGTATTAGGCTGTCGTTGTTGGTTATGATGGCGCGTGTTTGTGGGAATGATCGGTGTAGGAGGCTAATAGGGGATAAGTGTTAGAAGATAGGAGGGCGTGTGAACTGAAGCTTTTCAAATTGAAGCATCTGACTTTTAACCAGAAGAAGCCTTTAGTTGGCCGGTTTGATTAGATGGATGGTGGGGGGGGCCAAGTTTGTTGTGTGATACAGTTTAGCAAGGTCTTGGGGCCTTTTATGGTGGTGTTGGGGTGGTGTAGGATAGCGGGGAGTCTAAGTGTTGGTAATTACGTGCTTAGGATTAGGTTGTGTGAGTTAGTGGCTACGAGAATTGATTTAAGGGTTTTGGTAGATGAAGTTAGTGTTATGTTTGGAGGGGTGGTGTTAGTAATTGCTGGTTCGGTTTTTATGTACTCGGGTTGGTACATATCGGATGAAGTTTTTTATCGTCGGTTTACTATGCTTGTATTAATTTTTGTGGTATCGATGTTGATATTGATTTTTATCCCTAATTTGTTGGTGTTGTTAGTTGGTTGGGATGGACTGGGTATCACTTCTTTTCTGTTGGTTGTTTATTATCAGAATAGAAAGTCTGTTTCTGCTGGGATGCTGACAGCATTAACTAATCGTGTAGGGGATGTGTTGATATTGGTTTGTGTTGGTCTTTTGTTTAGGGAGGGTAGATGGGTGGTTTATGGGTATGACGTGGGGATTACTAAAGGGTGGGTGCCGTTTATTTTTTTGATTGGTGCAGTAACAAAGAGTGCGCAGGTTCCTTTCTCTGCTTGGTTGCCGGCTGCGATAGCTGCTCCTACGCCTGTATCTGCTTTAGTTCATTCTTCCACCTTGGTGACGGCAGGAGTTTATCTTTTGTATCGCTGTTTGAGGGGTTATATATTGCAGGATTGGTTTTGTAGGAGGTGTTTGAAGTTTTTAAGGTTGGTTACTTTAGTAATGGCTGGTAGGGCGGCATTGATGGAGACGGATTTTAAGAAGGTTATTGCCCTGTCTACGCTAAGACAGCTCAGGATGATGTTGGTCAGGTTGAGGTTGGGGTTGTCAATTGTGTGTTTTTTTCATATAGTAGTTCATGCGATGTTTAAGGCTCTTCTTTTTCTTTGTGCCGGAGTTGTTATCCATGCTAATGGGGGTGCGCAGGATCTACGATTGTTGGGAAAGGGGTGAATGGAGTGGCCAGTTAGGATGAGGTGTATGATAGTGGCGAGGATGTCTTTGTGTGGGGTCCCATTTTTGAGGGGGTTTTTTTCTAAGGATTTGGTAATTGAGTTGAGGTTTATGGAGGGGGGAAGAGTTGTTTTTTATTTGCTGGAGGTGTTTGGTACTCTCTTTACGTTGATATATAGGTGTCGGTTGATGTTAAGTGTGTTTTGGGGGGTGAATAAAAGTGTGTTGAGGGGCTTTAATTTAAAAGAGGGTGTAAGGTTGTATGGGTCGTATTTTAGGTTGTTGGTAGGATCTATTGTAGGGGGGTTTGTGTTGAGTAAGTGGGTTAGATTGTTGGGTGTTTCTTCTTTTATTTCGGGTGTTGACAAGGAGATAGTGTTTTATCTGTTGGTTGGAGGCTTGGCCTTAGTTGGCATATTTAAAAGCTGTCCTTGGAAGTGGTTGCCAGCCTCGTGGGTTTGGTTTATTAGGGGCATGTGGAATTTTAAATATATTAGGAGGCAGCCCTGGGTCACAGGAGTGTTGGCCTACTCTGATCTGCTTGTAGTGACCTTGGATCAGGGGTGATTAGAGCGGGTTGGTCCTCAAGGTGCTTTTTCGTTGGTTGAAAAGTTGATAAAGATAAATCAAATAGTGCAGGGGTATTTTTTCTTACGAGTTGTGGGGTTGTTGTTAGTCTTGGTTTTGGGGTTTGTAGTGGTTCTTTAAGGGACAAAAAACTGGTAGTGTAGTCGATGTTTGTATTACTATCTTATGACGTTAGGCTTTTAAACCTAATAGTAACTAGTTTCTGGTTTTCTGCCTGTGTCTAATTGCAAACTTAGCACGACAATGTCAAGTAGGTTTCTTCTTTGGTTGCTTTTGCAGGGGGGTGCTTTGGTTGTTATTGTAACTTTAAGTTCTTTGGTGTGCATTGCTCTTGCGGTGCTACTTGAGACAACTTCTGAGCGGACAAAAGCTTTGTTCTGATTTATTCATGAGCTTGCAGTTGTAGCGTTTTGTTATTTTGGTTATTTAATTCCAGTTTTTTTTCTTGTTCAATTCGCATTAGCTTATTTAGTTGTACTAGATAAGTGGCCAGTTTCTGATCTAGTGATAGATAAGCTTAATAAGGTAAAGGAAAACGCGCGAGTGGCTGATATCGTTAAACGTGTGTCTTCTTTTGCTTCTTGAGTGTATGAGAAGGGGTGTGAGTTGTGAAGGTCTATTGGAGTATGAGCTGTCAAGGCTAAGGAGTGGGTGGACAATAAGTCTATTCAAGCTTTTTCTTGGCTTGGGGATAAGCGAGATAGTGCTTTGGGTGCTTTTATGTCTAGCTATACTAAACGGTTTGGTTCTCTTAACGCGTGGGTATGCAAAAAGCTAGAGCAGTTCAAAAGTTGGTTAGTTAATAAAAAAGATCGTATTGCTGCCTGATGGCGCAGTAAGAAACAGTAGTTTTGTTACTAATTTGGGCGGGTTTAAAAGTGATGCCACTTTTAAAAGTAAATGTTTAATAGGGTGCAGATAGAAAAAGGATTTTTGGGGGTGTATTGAAGGTTCTTTTGTATTTTTGGGTAGAGACGTTGGGAAAAGGGGGTTGTGTTCTCCTTAGGTTTCTAGGAAAAGAAATGTGATAGATTTTCTAAGGCGAGATTGTAATGAGTAAAAGCTCTCCGTGCTCGGTGGATGTGTCGTGCAGGATCAGGGGGAGAAAGCGGCGTTCCCCCAGGTGCCTTAGTAGAAGAGCGAAACCTCTCTCCGCTAAGGGATCGGGGAAGGGAGCAGTGCTCCCTCCTCCCGGTGCCTTAGTAGAAGAGCGAAACCTCTCTCCGCTGGGGGATCAGGGGGGGGGGAAGCGGTGCTCCCATAGATGTCTTAGAGGAGGGTTAAAGTTTTCTCCGCTAAGGTTGTAATAAGTAAGATGTTCTTGTTCTTGATAAATATATCGTGTAGGGTCGGGGGTGGTGTTTCCTCAGATGCCCGGTAGAAGAGGTTTGATTTTTCTACGTTAAAATTGTAATAAGTAGGGGCTCTCTGTGCTCGGTAAATGTATTGTGTAGAGGTCAGGGGGAGGGAGCGGTGTTCCCCTCGACGCCCTAGTAAAGAGGTTTTATTTTCTCGTTAAAATTATAAGAGGTAGGAGCTCCTTGTGCTCGGTGGATGTATTGTGCAGGGTCGGGGGAGGGAGCGGTGTTCCCCCAGATGCCCTAGTAGAAGAGGTTTTATTTTCTACGTTAAAACTATAAGAGGTAGGAGCTCCATGTGCTCGGTGGACGCATCGTGCAGGGTCAGGGGGAGGGAGCGGTGTTCCCCCAGATGCCCTAGTAGAAGAGGCTTGTATTTTCTACGCTAAAATTGTAAGAGGTAGTAGGAGCTCCATGTGCTCGGTGGACGCATCGTGCAGGGTCAGGGGGAGGGAGCGGTGTTCCCCCAGATGCCCTAGT
>JAOXYJ010163951.1:0-11151 GCA_028566555.1 Lithophaga nigra
TTCAGTATCACGATCTAATTGGGATAGAGTGGACGAGGCAGTTATAAATAGAACTTGCCATTCGGAACTCGCTTCAAACGACAATCGGCGGGAGATTCACTCAGCTAACAGCAGTGCCAGTGGCTTTGAGAAGGTAGGAAAATGACATCTTACTTTTAATACTGATTTAATAACTTTGCACAGCATGCTCGTGGAAGCCGTGTATAGCGATAATCGTACTCAAATTGCGCACATTGTATTATTTGACTGTTGTAACATGAAAAAGATCAAATCTGCAATTTTGAGATCGGATTATTAGTGATACAAACATTAATAGTCAAAACAATTTTTATACATTTATGAGCCGTCTTTACAATACGACAGCTTAAAATTATAAAACTCCTACAAAGAAAACCGATGCACAAGTAAGATGTCCGTGAAACGTTACTTAATTGACTATCCCTGCACTTTCGAATCAAAGTTCGCCCCCCCCCGGGATATAGTCTTTACCTCCGTCTGTCCATCCGTCCGTTCGTCTGTGTCCGTCCGTCTGCCTGTCTGTATGTCTGTCTGTCCGTCCGTCACATTTTCATGTGACGACTACTCCTACATATTTTTTTTTATTTCAGGCATTTTATTTTTATGCAGTATTGTTATAAACTGTATGTAGATGTGCAATAAGGTTATAATAGGATTTTGATTTTCAAAAAAGGGCCCCATAGGGGTCGAAATTTGTCAATTACAAGCATGTGACGTAAACTCCTCTTTCAGTTTAAATTTTGGGCATTTTATTTCTATATAGCATTTTTAATACATCATGTAGATGTGCAAAAAGGTTTTAGAATTTTGATTTTCAAACAACAGGCCCCTAGGGGAAGAAAATTGTGAAATGGTCAATTTCAGGCGTGTGACCTAAACTCCTCTTTCAGTTCAAATCTTATGCATTTTATTTCTATATATTATGATTATATACATTATATAGATGAACAATAAAGTTTTAGAATTTCGATTTTCAAACAATTGGCCCACAGGGGTTGAAAATTGTGAAATTGTCAATTGGCATTTTATTTCTCTATATTACTACTATAAACATTATGTAGTTTAAGAATTTAGATTTCCCCCTGGGTAAGAATTTGTAAACGCAAATTGTAGAATTTCAGCATGTGCCCTATAAACTTCTCTTTCAGTTCTTATTTTATGCATTTTATTTCTGTTCCACATACTGTTCAGTATTTCTGTACACTGTACATATTGATAGCATTTGACAGTGATACGCAATTATGTTAGGGTGTGGGGATAACAGTACTACTATAGTAGTAAACCAAAAATGTTCAGTTCGGTACATACTGTAGAATATTTTTAGACAGGTTCAAAAATTTTATATTTTATTGCCCGAATAGAGAGTATTTGGTTCTTACGAAATTTCCGTCTGCACCTAACATGTGCGCGATTTGGGTATCGTGTTCGTGTGACTTTCTAGTGTAAACAATATGACATAGGCCCCCTTGATACTAAAAGACAAAAGATGGACGGATAAAATTAATTATACGGGAATAGCGGTCATATAATAGTACTTTAAATAATTAATCTGAATTTCCATTAAAATATAATCATGTTGACAGGAAGTGCTATAAACCGTCAAAATGTGCGCGATTTGGGTACTCTGACGTTACCCGAATCGATAGTAGTTATTTAATGCATAAGAGAGCAAAAGACTAGAATATTTTTCCCAAGGTGTCAGAAACCCCCAAGTGTTCTCCTGTCCCGAACCCAACGGCCGAGGGCAATAGAACAATTGAGAGTTTCTGACAGCGAGGGCAAAATTTCCTAGTCCTTTGCCATGAAATAGGCATTAAATAACTATTTTATTACCTTATAAAATTAGTCTGAAAATTTGCGGCCATTTTTTTTTCAAATTTCCTCGGGCAATAGTTCATTCCTTTTCTGCCCGGAATTTTCTAATTTTACATGTCTCAAACCTTTTAGGGCAGTTAGTTTAAAATGGCAAAAACTATTTCATTACCTTTCTTACGGTAAACATTATAAGGTAATAAAAAAGTACACGAACCAGCTTCTTTAATAAGACAAATAAATAGACAAAATCTTAAAATATAAATAAATAACGACTCGTGCAAATTAATATCAATTATGCCTTCTTTGATTAAATTCCGTTATGGTCCATGCCATTAGCTTGTTTATTTTTATGTCCCCCAATCACACCTCGAATTTACCTTCATGTTTATTTTTTTATGAAGATGATCTTGGTACACAAACACATCATGGTATGAACTAATTATTTTAAGATAATGGAGACCCGACAAATTTGTGCCGAGCGGAATATCAGTGTATAACAGAGACACATTTCCTTTTCTTTTTGTTTTTGTTTTTATTTGTTTTTTGTTTTTATTTCATAAGTTATCTATAGACAGACGAGAAATTTAAGTACAAAATGCATCCCAGCTGATCTTAAAACGGGCATTGACAAAACTATTTCTTTTCTCATTTTCAGGTTGAAAATGGATGTAGCCGCCATTCTTGCTAATGTCCAAATACAAAATAGGCTTTCAAGAAATGATGTTATTGCTTTATACTATTGTTCCGGTTACACTACGAGGGAAATATTGGGGTTCTTATCGCTTAACCATGGCATTGCAGTTAGTGAGAGAACTATTCATCGAATAATACGAGAAATGAACTTGCGCAGGAGAGACAACGAATCAAGTCTTGAGGATGTGGTACAAGCAATCATACATGAATTGTCAGGTTCTGCTCAAAACCTTGGATACAGAGCTATGAGGAGAAGATTAATGAATGAACATGGCATAAATGTATCAGCTGAAACAGTGAGGCTAGCGCTATCTGTACTGGATGCGGAGGGTGTCCGTCTTCGAAGTAGAAGAAGATTGTATCATCGTCAATACTTAAGTAAGGGGCCCAATTTTTCCGTTCATATTGATGGCTGGGATAAATTGAAGCCATATGGAATATCAGTGCACGGCGCTATAGATGGATTTTCAAGGCGTATCCTCTGGTTAAAAGCGTGCAACTCCAACAAAAATCCTGAATATATTGGAAATTTTTTTTTACGTTATGTTAGAGAGATAAATGGTGTTCCAAGTATAATCTATGCAGACAGAGGGACAGAAAACGCAAGAGTACGCGACTTACAAATCACTCTTCGCTGGAACCACCAAGATCCGTTTCAGGGAATATCCAGCTTCATGTATGGATCATCCAGAAGGAATACTCGAATTGAAAGATTTTGGAGGGAGCTTCGGCGCATGTGTGGGCAATACTGGCTAGATTTATTTAAATTCATGGCTGACCTTGGAATCCTGGATACTTCAGATAACCTTCACCTTGAATGTATGAGATTTTGTTTCATTTCCTTTATAAATAGAGACTTCGATGGTGCTATTCGTCTTTGGAATGAGCATAGGATTAGACGTAGCAGAAATACAGAAGGACCGGCCGGAAAACCGGATGTATTATACTTCCAACCAGAAATTTATGACACTCGAGATTATCGGATGGCACTTCCTGGAAATATTGACGATATCGAACAGAGATTTACAAGTGCACTGCCACCACACTGTGTATCAGACGAGTTCCTGATGTTAGCTAATACCGTTATTCAAGCAGAAAACTTGCCATACCCTCCAACAACACACGATGACTCGGTGGAATTGTTCATCAATATAACATCGTTTATAAACAATTTAGGCTAGTTGGTGGAATCCAATCAGCCAATTTGCATACAAACAAGATGTTCAGTTAGATCTTTTAAAAAAATGTCATTTTGTGTTACTTCAAATATTTATAAGATATACAAGAGAGGCTTCTCAGTAATCAAAATAATGTATATATTGGGATTGAAATAAATCCCATCAAATTTACTAATTTTTGCCAATGGGTCACAGTAAATGGTCACCAAAGTTTTATGAAAATTAAACGAGATAGATTTACATTTAGTCAAAATGTTGGGTATATGTACCTTCTTAAGGTCGTTCTCTTTTTTAAGGGAAAGAGATATCGATGTTCGCTTTAGTGTAAACATAATAAAGGAGGGGGTCGTTAAGGCCCATTTTAGCCCAAAATTTTGGTGAAAATTAAAACATGTATTTAAACATGTCTTTTGTAGCATATGAGTAGTTGACTTCTTAAAGTTTTCAGTGATGGTTAAACTTCTTCTTAATTCTAAGGTTTAACTGGCCAGATGCGTCGTCAAAAGGTCAAAGGTCACCAAAATGGACCATTTTTGGCCCGAAAATTGACAGTTTTTGTCAAAAATATTTAATAGCGCAACCTCCGATCACTAAGATTTTTATGCATTTGACTTTGCATCAAAATATATATTTTACTACAATATTTTATTGGTCGGAAGTTGCGCTGGTATCCAAAACTTAAAAATACCATTCATTTTGTACGAAAATTTGCAGAAATTGCTAATTTTGTATGTTTTTGGTAATTTTTGAAGGTCATATTGACCTTCATTTCAATATTCTCGTATCTGAACTAATGTAATTTAGGAAAGACAATTTATCAAGGTTGCAAAATATACCTTTATCTTATTCATATCGTAAGAAATCATTTTTCCAAAATTATGGGGCCGATTCCGGGGCTTAATGATCCTCCTCTTTTCATGGGTTTTATTTGAATAATATTGTTTATGTCATTTCCAGTGAAAAATATTGGTTCAATTAATATCTATAATACTAAAATTACGAAGTCCATTTTTCTAGCCGGCATGACACAATAACGACAGATCAAAGACTTCAACTTTATATATAACAAGTATAAGACCATGGTGTAGATCAAAACTTTCACCATTCCAGACCCTTTTGTTTTCAACCTGATTAAATATTGCCGATAATTAACAAGTTCCGGTCGTTTAGTATGAGGTCGTCCCGAAAATTGGTGAGGTTTTAATTTCCGTAATTTCCGGTTCAGAAATGAACGAAGTTCTGTCGACTTCATGTTTAATTCAAAATCAGATCCCGCGCTGGCGCGGGTCTCAGGCTAGTATAATACTAAAACTATGAAGTCCATTTTTCTAGCCGGCATGACACAAAAACGACAGATCAAAGGTTTCAACTTTATATATAACAAGTATAAGACCATGGTGTAGATTGAAATTTTCACCATTCCAGACCCTTTTGTTTTCCACCTGATTAAATATTGCCGATAATTAACAAGTTCCAGTACCAGGTCGTCCCGAAAATTTGTGAGGTTTTAATTTCTGTAGCTTCCGGTTGAAAGTTTCCG
Source organism: Lithophaga nigra (assembly GCA_028566555.1). Taxonomy (NCBI): domain Eukaryota; kingdom Metazoa; phylum Mollusca; class Bivalvia; order Mytilida; family Mytilidae; genus Lithophaga; species Lithophaga nigra. The sequence continues at coordinate 5,245 of JAOXYJ010163951.1, forward strand.
GTTCAGAAATGAACGAAGTTCTGTCGACTTAAATTTCTTGTGGTTTATTTGAAAATGCACGCAATGTGCACTAACGGCTGTACTGAGTGATCTTTACTTTCGTATTTACGCTTTCTGAGAAATCCAATTTTACATTCGATTTCACTCTTTTTGAGAAATCCTCATCTGTACTACAAATAACTTCATTTTCACAAAGTTTTAAGAAATCCTTGAATAAAAAAAAATAATAAAACAGACAATAAAACAAAATTAAATTAGAAAATGAATTAATTATATTTATTTATTTATTATTATTATATTTTTAAATTTATACCAGTACAAGTTCAACTATATACCTTCTATAGTGGCTTCAAGTTCCTTTCTATGAAACCGCTATCAGATTGCCCGTCTCCCGCGCTGGCTCGGGTCTCAATCTAGTATATATATAAAAATGGCGAAGGACATTTGCGCAATTTTACCTGTATTTATGAGGGCGTGAGTGGTGTTTAAATAGAGAATAATTTCCAAAAAACTTACAGGTACAGAATACTGGCCTAAAAATAAAGAATAGAGAATAATGATCTTCTTAAATATAAAGAATAATCTTAAAATAATAAAGAAATGGTTAAAAAAAAATACTGATTACAGAATACACAATTTAGCAAAATACAGATATGGTTTTAAAAAATTATATATTTTTCTGTTTATAATATAGGAGGGTGCAAACCATATCCGGTCCAATATTTCATTTTTGTGCAAACCTATAATATTTGAACTGTTTACCAAATTTTTGTCTTTCCCCCTTTCACTATCTTACAAGTATGATGATAACAAGGAAAGCAGATTTTCATTCGTAATCATCGGGTTTTTAGCTCACCTGGTCCAAAGGACCATGTGAGCTATTGTCACCACTTTGCGTCCGTCGTCGTTGTCGTACGTTAACTTCAATAGTGAAAAATCTTCTCCTCTGAAACTACTGGGACAATTGTTGGACTCGAGGTCCATCAAAGATGGCCGCCATCAGCCGACATAGATTTAACATAGGACCCTATGGGAAAAACAATGAAAAATCTTATCGTCTGAAACTACTCGGCCAATTGGGACCAACCTTTGATGGAATGGTCCTTGGATGGTACCCTTTCAGAATTATATCTGTTGGACCCAAGGTCCATCCAAGATGGCCACCATTAGCGAACATAGTTTTAACATATGACCCTATGGGAAAAACAATGAAAAATCTTCTCGTCTGAAACTGCATGGCCAGTTGAGACCAGACTTTGGTGAAATGGTCCTTCAGTAGTCCCCTTTCAGAATGGTGTCGGTTGGACCCGAGGTCCATCCAAGATGGCCGCCATCAGCCGACATAGTTTTAACATAGGACCCTAAGGGAAAAACAATGAAAAATCTTCTCGTCTAAAACTGCCTGGCCAATTGGGACCAAACATTGGTGAAATGGTCCTTTGGTGGTCCCCTTTTAGAATTATATCCATTGGATTCGAGGTCCATCAAAGATGACTGCCATCAGCTGATAAGTTTTAACATAGGACCCTATGGGAAAAACGTTGAAAATCTTCTTGTTTGAAACTGCACTGCTAATTTGAACCAGACTTATTGTAATGGTTCTCAGGTGGATCCCTTTCAGAATTGCATCCATTGTTCCAGAGGTCCATCCTAGATGGCCGCGATCAGCCAACATAGGTTTAGCATACATTGGGGAAAATATGCTTTTTGAAACAGTTGGCCCAAATTGGACAAGACGACTTTTTTAAAGCCAAAATGGCTTAAATTTATTCAGTAACAGCTTTTGGTATATAATTCATATGCAAAATTTCTGAAGGGGGCTTACTCAAGTCAGGTGAGCGATACATGCTCACCTGAGCCTCTAGTTTTGGACAAGAATCAGGGCCAGAATTTTTTTCTAAAAAAATCCCATGCCCCCTTTCCAGAAAATCAAATGGTCCGTGCCTAACTATGTTTTGCCACAACTGTTGCCGCCAAACACTGTAGAGAAAGCATACCGATGTCTAATCTGCCAATATATAAGCCTCCAGCTTTCACCAATTCTTGCCACTTTTATTGGGCGAGTCAAAATGGGCTCTATCCTTTATCAGGAGGTTTACGAGTGAATGTTCTTCATCCATGAAGTCTTCTCCTGGGAACCAACAATCATTCAGAAAACTGACAAAGTGATGCAGCTGAGTGTTTCCTTTGAAACCTACCTTATTTACACCGCAATCAAAGTCCAGCAATATTTTCACAATGTCATAATTCAAAATCTTCAAGATCATCTGGTCTGGATTATCAAATCTATATTCATGGAGTTGTATGGCTTTGTGTAGTAATGCCAATCCATCTTCATCCCGAAAGTCACTGCAAACTACATTTCATAAACTGGTAAAATAGTGTTTGATTGTCAGGACTTATGTCTACGTATCATTTTAGCCGGATTGCACGTAGTGCAAAATCCGGCTTATAGTATGGTGAATGGCGGACGGGCGGCGGGCGGGGAAAATAGAGTACCTATTTTGTGTAATCAACTCCTCCTACAGCTTTTAACCCAGATCTTTGAAACTTTGCAAAATGTTTGTGGACATATTGAAGATGTGCACGAAGCAGTACGATGCCATTTGAAGATTTTTTTTCCATATTTTCCATGCTGTGGAACTTAGTCATTTTTTCGCAAAAATTGTCAATTAAGGGTACCTATTTTGTGTAATCAACTCGTCCTACAGCTTTTAACCCAGATCTTTGAAACCTTGCAGAATATGTGTGGACATATTGAAGATGTGCATGAAGTAGTATGATGTCATTTGAAGATTTTTTTCTGTATTGTCGATGCTGTGGAACTTTGTCATTTTTTCGCAAAAATTGTCAATTAAGGGTACCTATTTTGTGTAATCAACTCCTCCTACAGCTTTTAACCCAGATATTTGAAACCTTGCAGAATCTTTGTGGACATATTGAAGATGTGCATGAAGCAGTATGATGCCATTTGAAGAATTTTTTCCATATTTTCCATGCTGTGGAACTTTGTCATTTTTTGCAAAAATTCTCCATGGAGGGTACCGATTTTGTGTAATCAACTCCTCCTACAGCTTTGAACCTGAATCTTTGAAACTTGGCAGACTGTTTTGAGATATGTTAAAGATGTGCAGGAAGCAGTATGATTTGATTTGAAAAATATTCTCCATATTGTTCATGTTGTGGAACTTTTTCATTTTTTGATAAAAATGTCTAAAGAGGGTACCAATTTTGTGTAATTAACTCTTCCTACAGCTTTTAACCCAGATCTTTGAAACTTTGCAAAATGTATATGGACATATTGAAAATGTGCATGAAACATTATGGTACCATTAGAAGGATTTATTAGGTTTTTGTCTTGAATTTTAAAAGTTATGAAACTTTGAGAAGTTGCCATTCAAAATATTATCTTGGGGTTATACCCTTTATTGTCTCCTACTCTTCCACTGAAAAATAATTTTATGTTTGATTGTCAGATGCCTTAAACAAGTTTTGTATGGATTATAAATCACATTATGCAATCCGGCTGTTTAAGTCTTTGACCCATTTTTGTTGCAACTGCTGAGAAATCGACTTCATCATGAAAATGTGCCATATAGAGCAAATATGGTGATTGTATGTATTACTGTTGTGGAGAAATGGACTTAATCATGAAAATGTGATGCAAGTTACTCAAACGTAAAATTGAGGTCAAGGTCAGATGACAGTTGTCAGCCTGGCATATACACATGAAGACGTATCTACAGATTAAATATGGTGATTGTATGTATTGCTGTTGCTGAGATATTGACTTAGCATAACTCACTCAAGCGTAAAATTGGGGTCAAGGTCAGGTGGCAGGTGTCAAACTGGCACGTACACATCAAGAATATAAACTGTTACTGAGATATGGGCAACATGAACTAAAATGAACATGAAATTTGAGCTTTTTGATATCTCATGCATGTTTTATGCCCCCGCCGTCAGGCGACGGGACATTAAGTTAAGACTCTTGTCCGTACGTCCGTCGGTCCCGTTTGTCTTTCCGTCTTATAACTTAGGTTGCTTTGATTGAATGATTTTTGGATATGTTGTAAAGATCCATCAAAGGAAGGTCAAGTTCGATTTTGATAGATTTCATTTTTAACGTTCCAGAGTTATGCCCTTTATGAATAACGAAATAATGAAATTTGTGGTTTGCGTTCAATAACTTAAGTTTGACTCACTCAAACAAATCAAACCAAATTTGGATATGTTGCTATGATCCACTGAAGGCAAGTTAAGTTCGATTTTGACCGATTTCATTTTTGATTTTTACGTTCCAGAGTTATATCCCTTTTATGAATTACGAAATTGTAAAATGTATGGTTTCCGCTTAACGAAATCAAACCAAATTTAAATATGCTGTTTTCATCCACGAAAGGTAGATGAAGTCAGAATTTGATGAATTAAATTTTTTCAAGTTCCAGAGTTATGCCCCCCTTATGAACACAAAATTATAAAGATTAGGGTTATGTCATTATATTGTTAATATACAATTTTTCGTAACACTTCTCAGGATCTGTGCTGCAGAATGATTTGATATGTGGTATGTAGCTTTGTGGGGGTGAGTTGTACCGTGTAAGGGCTTTTCATATTCATGCGCCATCTACTTCCTGTTTAACGATACGTTGTTATTTTCAATGTACATTGTTAATATACAGTTTTTCATAACACTTTTATCGGGAACTATACAGCATATAAAACTAGAACTGTGAGTGATCTCACTGAGTGATAACGCTCGCTTGCAATACTATGATTAATGGTTGAACTTTGGAATAAAGGTATATATCAGCAGTGTTTTTGTCATTTGTTTATTTTTCAAAAAAAAAAAACAAAACAAAACCAAATCAGAAAAAAAAAACATAACAAAAAACCCCCAAAAAACTAAGTCCAGTTTATAGTCAAAATATGAAAAAATTGAAAATTATTTTCCCAAATTTTGCTCAAGACGTCTTCCTTTTACCGTGAAGAAGCTTTTATCGGAGTTTTATGAAATTCTATACACATTCGTTTCAAAACACTTTAACCAAAACGGACGGACGGACAGACAGATGGACGGATTGGGTGATTATACCCCCCCCCAAAGACAAACATTCTAATGCAATATTTTTGTAATGCTGAATTTAACATTCTGCATAAAATCCACAATCTACATGCTGTAACTAAGGGCACAGCACAAAATATAAATTAAACGCCTACCTGAAAAAGTACCTTTTGAATGACTTTTTCCAAATTTGAAGCGTAGAATGAAGATAAATGTATTGTTATTGAGGTTGGGCGTGAAAAAGCGGACAACGACTTTTGACTGCCACTGGAAAAATGGAGAGTGGGTAGTGTGCAGCAAATTTTAGCCTTCTGTTGTGGGTACGTGGGCCTTCTCTTTTTCGAAATCTACAGAAGGGTTCTTGCGCGTGCTGGTAGCGTGGCATTCTCCCAAATTTGTCATCGTTAAGCCGTTTCACTGACATCAAGACGCAGGGCCTTGATCTACATCATAATGCTGTGTAGTTTGGTTATTGTTATTAAAAGCAATGGAGAAAGATGTGCAAGGTTTGCAATGGTAACAGCCAAGAAACATTACTTATTTGGAGGACCTAACAATGAGAGCGGTGACATCAAAATATGTTCCGTATGCTGTTGTAGAGAGACTATTTATCTTTTATATTTAACAATAGAAAAAGAAAGAAAGAAAGAAAAAGAGAAAGAAAATAAATACAGAAATTGAGGTTGGGTGGGAAAAAGTGGGCAACGACTTTTGACTGCCACTGGAACTTGTAGATTGGGTGGTGTACAGCAAATCTAGCCTTCGGTAGCGGCACGAGGGCCTTCTCTTTTTCGAAATCTACAGAAGGGTACTTGCGCGAGGAGCGTAGCAGTCTCCCAAAG
>JAOXYJ010163952.1:0-10718 GCA_028566555.1 Lithophaga nigra
AACCAAAAAAAATGGTTGTGCTAATAATATGTCAGATTTGCAACAGTATATACAATAATAGGTACGTCTGAGTTAGTGACTGCATAAAAAAATAACAAAATCATACGTGATATATAATTATAATTTGAATTTATCTGTACACCAGTGGTCATAGCGACACACAAATGAAGCTTAAATGCACTGCCGACAAATCCGACCGAAGCAAACAGATAAAAATTGAGACATTTTTTACCCTTTGAAATTTTTAATATGTTTATTATGCAAAATATCAACAAAATTATGTCAATGAACTTTGGAGATTATCCTCAAATATGAAAGAGTACTTTGAAACTTATTACAATGTTGCTGATATTTCAAATCACATACACTGTATATTACATTCTGTGTTTCTTTTTTTGATAGAAACATATTCAGTCATGAAATAAATTGAAGTATGGAGTACAGAAAAGTTTTGTTTTATTCAGAGTGAGACTCTCCATACTTAAGCCACTCAAATCTGCATTACACAATCAAGTTTTCTGTGATTATTGGTATCATGCCACAGCTGATAGTATAGACTCCAATGATCAGTTTTATTTCTTTATTTGTACTTCTTTTCCTTGCTTATTCGATCGTAATGTAGCCGTTTTCCTTTTTAGCTTCCCTGGTCCGAAGGACTATGTGATCTATTGCCGTCACATGACGTCCACCTTCATTGTCCTCGTCGATAAATGGCCAGATGGCCGCCATGGTCCATGATTTGTCAAAAGTTGATAACAGTTTTGAAGATCTTAAGAACCGCTTAGCTAAATCGAACCAATATTGATGAATACAGTCTTTTGATGGTCCTTCTTCAAAGTATCATACGACAAGTCGGCCTGTTATATAAGTTTGCCACAAAATATTGATTAAAAATTCTTCTTCTTTGAAACCACAGAGCCAAATAGAACCAAACTTCATATAGTTCTTCGTAGTCCTTTTCAAAAATGTTATCCAACGAACCTTACCACTGATTAAGATAGGCACATTCATTAGAAATACAAAGTATCACCAAAAAGTCATTTAAATGTCTCCTCTAAAACTTCGTTGCCAGTGTGAACAGAGATTGGCGGTGATGATCCTTAATTTGCCCTCTTTCAAAGGGGTATCCGATGGCCCAATTCGATGAATAAGAAGGCCAGAGTTACTAAAAATAGAACATAAAAAACATTGACATTTTTTTGAAAATCTTCAGAAGATCCTTGCCAAATGGAATCAAAATTGATGCAAACAGTCTTTGGATGGTTCTCTTTCAAAATTATATCCAACAGGTTGGTCCGTTATTTAAGATGGTCGCCCTGGCCGTAGATGCAAATTAGCTGTAATTTCACAAAACGTTCATCAAAAAATTTCTTCAGGACCATGGAGCCAAATGCAACGAAACTTGGTACATATAGGTCTTCAGTGGCCGTCTTCAAGAATTGTATTAGATAAGCCTGCCGCTAAAGAAGAAAAGGTTGAGGCTCCCAAAAATTAAAAAAATATATAGCGGAACAAATAACTTATAAATCTTCTAACTGCTGGGACTAATTAACCAGAGAGTGGCAGAGACTATCCTTGAGTGATCCTCTTTCAAAACATTATTTGATGTCCCCACCCATAGACCAAAAAGCCACTGTTACTAAAAATAAAAATCATTAATATTATTGAAAATCCTCTTCTTCAGAATCATTTAGCCAAATGGAAGCAAGGTTCTCTTTCAAATTTTATCTGATGGGTCAGTTAATTATACTGGACGGTCATTGTGGTAGTATATCCAAATTAGCCGACATTTACATTATATCCATTATGAAAACACTTTTCTTCAAATATAACAAATATATAATATAAAGTGTCAGGCGGAAATCGAGCCTTAGATGCTTTTTATAATATGCGCTGACTGCTATAGTCGCACGAGAAGATATTCAGTGAACAACAGCAAAATATTCTCTGGCAACCTTAAGAAACTGGAAAGATAAGATTTAAATTTGAATAAAATCGTTAAATTTGATTTGATATGGTTCAAGCATATTTTATAAGGAAATAATGAAATAGTTGGAATGCAAGTTATTGCAGCTTTATGGTTTCGATGAAATCATTGCCGATTGTGGGATATTATAGTACATAAACCTTTAATTTTAATAATGATAGCTCTTTAAATGTTAAAAACAATATGCCGATCAAGTGAGTATACCCACTGTGTATGTGCAGATGTAACCTCGTAAATCACAGATCAAACCCAAATGATTTTCAATTCAGCTCTCTTCGAGATAAGAAGCTTTTTCTATAGTAAATTTTTCGTTTGATTTGGTACAGCATGGCTACTAGGCCAGTTAAGAGATTTACCACCCGAGTTAGCTACACCATCCCGTGATGAGATCAGGCAGGTTGGCATTGAAACAGATAACCACAGGGTCCATATTGAGAACGACAGTGATACGGCACTCGAGTCACAGGACTCGTCGCTCGATGTTAGAGAAAAATCTCGTCTCTCTAAGAGGATGAAATGTCTTAAGTCGCCAGATCAGAGGGAGATATCTGTGAATAACGTTTCGTCACAGTGCTAACACAAATGGCGCCAGTAAGTCACAGAAATGGAAACGTGATGTTTCCAGATCGGCTTAGAAATAAACGTAAGAAATTTCCATCATTTTATTCTAGTACTAAAAGTAGTTGTAGTAGTATATCATCTTGTACAAGTAGTTCTGACTCAGAAAGTTCAGAAGATGACGATAACTTTAGCGCTGAACCTAATAAAGCTAGTCAGAAAGAGAAAAAGGTTCTAACATTCTCACATTCTTAAGTAAATTGAAAAATATGCTTCCAAAGGTATAGTTACGGGTCCAATGTCCCTTTTTTGCACGGAAGCAGATCGTATTGCTAAGGAAAAGAAAGGCACGAGCTGATATAATATATCCATTTGGTCTGAGAAATATGTAAACAAGGTTTGGCAAAGTGTAAATGTAAACTATTTAGAAAAAAAGTTTTGAGAAAAATGCAAAAGAAAATAAAGAAATTTTTACGTCAGGGATTTGCAAACATCCTGCAGTCTGTGGGCAGCAGACAAACTCCAACATCCATATCTTTGCAAGGGAACCAATCACAGAACAGACAGCCCGAATCTGCACAACAGCAAAACCAGAGTCAGAATCAGGGTTTCAAGAAACCTACAGTGCATTCAGTCAGCTAGGTAGGTTTGAAAAGACCAGTTATCCAGGAATAGACAGGGTTTCATTTACTAGTCCTTAGAATTAATACCTGCATGGGGGGTATAGTCTTGTTTTAGACAACCGGAGTTCAATAAAAAAAGATCCAAGCAAAAACGCTTTCAAGCACAGACATGGCTCAGTCGATTTTATGAACTGGATAAAAGCTTGTAATAGTATTTGTTGGATAAAAGACTATAATAATATTTTTGTTGGAAATAATATAAAAAATATATACTCTTTTGTGTTGAATGTTGGTCAATTCAAGCAATTCTAACAGAACCATTGCATTTTCGAAGTCTGCAAGTATTGAAAACCTAATTTTTGGCCGTTCGGAGAGGTCACTACGATCACCAATTAGAAATGAACCAAGAGGTTTAAGAGGAAATCAGTCGGTGGATAGCAAAGTTAAACGACTGAAATGGGAAAGCCCTGATACGTTCCGCAAAGATCTGGGAGGAAGAGAGTCCAACGCGGCAATCTCAAGCTGTTTCTACAAAAGTCCATAGACTACCATGTTCTGTTTTCAGTGAGTTATAAAACACTCTTATCCCCCCAAAAAAGAGAGTTATCCTCTAATTCTGAACAGCGGATGCCTCTTGCTGAGTGGAAAGTCTCAGGAGATTTTTCAATTCAGTTTGCATTTTAGAGGAAGCTCCTCTGATCATGGAAGTCTACCATAGTTACGCTTACGATTGTGCATGCAAAAAATGGAGTAGCTGGTGTTGTTTAAGAGAAATTGATCATTTTGTAACATCTCTGGCCGCTATCATAGATTTTTAGTCTTGATGTATAAAGAAAATTATCACCATAGAATAATAATCATAATTCTGTTTTCTGTTATCTTGATGGTTTACCAGTTGGTCAGTTGCCTAAACTCAAGCAATTGTTGAAGGAATGCCAAAATACCAGTTGTCTTGGGATTTGGATCTTGTAATTAAGTATTTGTTTGGTTTAACAGTAAACAAAAAACTTCTGTACTAGGGGGAAAATGGTTATTTTGCTGGCTTTAGCTGCTTCAAAAAAGTGTGTCAGAGACTGCTTTATTGACAAACAATTCATATTAAAAAGAAATAATTACATTATTTCCATTCGCCAGGGATGCCAAATACTAAAAAAACAATAAAATATTACAAATTTTCTAAGAAAAAGGTATCTGTCGTTTCAAGTGTTCAGGAATTGAAAATAGAACTGACCAAAATCCGAAGATTTGTCCACATCAGTAAAAACAATACAATTGTGTTTTATCTCAAAAGGTAGGAAACATAATTAAATGGATAATGAAGGAGGCAGGAATTGATATTTCCCCTTTTAATTTCATTCTTGTCGCATGGTTTCAACCAGCAAAGCAACACTGGATTATATTTTATCCATACCAGACTGGTCCTATGCAAGAACATTAAAATCTTTTTATAGGACAGATAATAACACAAATTTGCAGATAATGTATTGAAATGATAAGTACGTTATTACATCTCCTTGAAATCTTAGAAATATAATTTTAGATTTTAGGCTGGTGCGAAGAGCCTGAAATGAAATATTGATTATGTGATAAAATTGATTGATTGATTAATTTTTGTCTAACGCCCACTGGAAAATGTTTCATGCATATTCAGGACGATAACAAATTAACAATAGTTGGATTGGTAGGATCTGAGAAGTGGGCCCACGGGGAGAAATGCAAGAAGATAATTTTTATTGCCACTGGAAAAACGAAGACGTATTGGGCAGGTCCCAGTTACCCTATGGGTTTATGATAAAATTGAAGCGAGATATAATAATGCATTTTCTCCTTGCCCATCCTTTACATTATTATGGGTATGAATATTAATATTTTGTTTTTGTACATTTTTGTGTTTATGATGTAGAAAATTTCAGATTCTGTACATATTGTAATAATATTCTTATCTTTCAGAATGGTTAAAGTTTCTTCTGACAAAGCACACATGAAGTTCTACTGTATTCCCACGGAATGGAGGAGGATGTCAACTGTGCAGTTTGCGGATGACTACAATTCAGCATAGTGTTTTGGATTTATACTATGCAGTGATCGTATGGGTTGTAGACGTGCTGCAGCTGAGTATAGTTTTGGACTTGACTTTATGACATAACTGGATAAAAGCTTGTAGTAATATTTTTTTGATAATAATTTTGTTGGACATAATATAAATAAATTTATATTCTTTTATGTTCAATGTTATCAATAAAAATATGCAGTACTGTTTTGTTTTTTCTTGTTATTCTGCTAAATCTTACTTAAAATTGTTCACTGTTGCAAGTATCAATAGTTTTAGGTCTCTTGTGTACATTGTCAGTATAAATAGATAGTTGTAGTTCTGACAAAGCATCGGTGTTTGGTTTCTGTTTTGGTTTCATTAAAAGTCGTTCTGGTTTGATCTGTGATTTACGAGGTTAGCTGCGGGCATGTGCAGTGAATACACTCATCTGGATCGGACTGTTTTATTCAGGGGTGTTTTTGAACCTTAAAAGAGCTGTCATTATGAAAATTGCAATTATATTATATCTCACTTCAACTTTATTATATAATCATTATTTCATTTTGGGCGCTTCGCCCCCTCGTAAAATCTATAGATCTATTCAACGAAATCATAGCAAAGGTAACATTAAATGTCTTGTGTAATTTGCATTTTCATTTTTTTTTTTTTTTTTTTTTTTGTACTTCTTTATTGGAATTTATTAAATTTTGGGATTTCATATTTACTGTTGCATAAATAACGGTCTGAATTGTAAACATTTAATATTCCATGTTTGGATAACCAATTTTTTCGACTGAAAATAATTTACATATATATATTCTAGAGGCTTCAATTGAAAAAACACAGAAAAGCACTGAGAGACAACAGATTGCCAAAGGGAACATTGAAACCAATGAAATTCAGCTTGAATCTGCGAACAGGAATAATAATGTTCATTTAAAGCTGGCAGTGACACCATCCATTTGCAAGTATTCAGAACAAACACCATTGATCGACAATACCTCTGTACAAAAAAGAACGAAAAGACCTCATAAGCAGAATATAAATACTTGGACACCAAAGAAGCAAATAACTATGTCTATGAAAGAGAAAACAAAGGACAGATATCTAGAACAAAACGGAACAACCATAAGTCTAGGAAAAGAGAAAAAAGACACAAGAACGGCAAGAAGTAAGTGATGTTAGAATCTATTGAGAGCTTGATTAAATGGGACTTCATCACTGCGACGCGGTTTAAAAGCTTAAGTAGCCAGTGAGAACCATTGACTATCACCATGGTTAAACGTTATCAATATACGATACAAGTTTAATACAGATCGTATCTGTATTTGTATTTGCCCAGTCTGGCACAAGCGCACCCTCTGTAATTGGCTTTACAGGTAGGTGTGACCAACCCCTCATCTACTATATGTATCATTTCTTGTATAAGTATTATTAAAAAGTGACGCATCTGGCATTACAAAGTGACGTGTCTTGTTCTGTGAAACGAATTTAGAGTTGTGGCAGTTACGTGATGCAGATTTGTCACTAAATTCATTAAATGTAGGGCGTAGGCATTACTTCTCTCTATCAGTTATAAAAACATTCAAAATCTTTTTTTTTTCTATCCCACCATTATTTCTCAAATGATTTTTTTGTTCACTCCAAACAACAAGATCACAGCGCCAAAACAAAAGAACAAATACATATGTATATAATAATCTTAATCTAACAGTCGAATTATTGAAATAGCATCAAACTCGTAAGCACAACGTATGAAATGTCAGAATAATTTTTGTCAGACATATGTAGGTAAAATAATAACATTGATATTCGATTACACACTCTTTAGTTTAGGCTGAAAGAATACTGTCTGCAATGTGAAAGCTGTTTGATTAGAACATAAAAGTGGCAGTAAAAATTCTCAAAGTCTTAAACATTATTAACTCCTAATATTATCTATTACACAGATGGAAGAATTCATTAAATCCATTCTGTAAACGAACGGCAGATTATGAACATTACTTTATTAATTGCGAATATTTGCAGGAATTCTGGCACAAAGTTAAAATTTTGCTATATAAAGTGCATTTTTCTAACTCAATAGAATTGGTTTTGGGTATAAAATTGCTGATAAGGAATACTTTGAAATTAATTTCCTCTTCACGATCATTGGATTTTCTATTTACAAAGCATATTGTACTTCTGATCAGAAATTAAAGCTAGTAGATATATATCTGCTCTTTAAGAAAGGAACTTATTCAGAGTTTAAATTTTAATTTTAAGGGCAGAAAAACGTTGTTGTTATTGAAAATCAGACAAAGTTTGATATAGATTAAATAATGTATATTTGTTTTATTTTAATATGTGCTGTTGTCATGGTAATAACAGTGTCTGAAATTGTGTTATAATATATATATTATTTCCATAACTATTACCCTGGATAGTTTGAACTCTATGTAACAGGGATATCATATGAGGAGCTTGGACTCATAGTATAGCTTTATAGCAAGCAAGGTAGAAATAAAGAGTTATTTGGTGTTGTTTTAAAAAAACAAGTCTTAATCAGAGCCCGTCATGCCAAAGGAGGATTTTTTTTTAAATGGAATGACTTTTGTACACAAGATAGGACTGGCCAATACAATTACTATGAAGCTCGGAACTTTGCAAAAACGTGACCAAAACAAGGTTGCTTGAACAGTTTTTTCTCTCATGTTATATTTTACAGACTTTCCCGTCATTGGTTTTGCTACAGGTATCTGTGGAATATTACTGGTTATTGCAGTAGTAGTAGTAGTATTGATGTTTAGACGGTAAGTGCATACCTCTGACACGTAAACTTTTCAGATCACTTGACGACAAGAATTGTAATAATGACATTCTATACAATTAATTAATTTTAGTATTTCAATGCGGTTATAATGAAATATTCAATATCCGTCGAAATGTTGTGTGTGAAATTCTACAGTTGAATTTGCATTACACACGCAAAACTCAGCTCTTATAGATCGCAATCGGCTCGTATTGTTAATTCTACATGCTAATTCTTTCCATTGTTAAAGCCAAAATATTTCTGACGTAGCATTAAGAAACCTAGATCGCTTATTAGTAATGATTTGCATCAGCATGGTTTAACATATCAGTCTTGTCGTCCGGCACACTGTACCAAACACAATCTTGCAGGCATTATTCCATGGGAGGCCTATTCAAGATGGCATTTGGCGTCGATCACAGTTATGATTCAGCATTGACGCAGTTGGTTCCGGGAAACATTCTTTATCAAATATATAGTAATATTAGATTTTCCGTATGTTCTTCCCGATCGTTCTGACATTCGATATCTTCTCGGCGGATGAAAATGGGGATACTATGGAATAAGGTGTGTTTTAATCTATTTATACATATTTCTTATCCTGTATGTATACATTGCAATATACTGCTGACACTGCTACACAAACATTTGATGTATAATTACAATATCACAATACGAAGCATCACATGGCATAACCACAATTCAAGCATGGCTTAGTTTTATTCTTGATTCGTGGCAGATAACAATATCCTATGTGAATTTTTGATAAGATTAGAGACATTCTGGAAATATTAGCACCTTCTCACAGTGATTTTTGAAAAACTTAGTCAGCAAGGGAAGTAATTCATATGCTAAAGACCTGTATATTGTCCCTGTAATCCTGTAATACTATCCGCATATTAATCTGGCTCCAGTGATTTTTTGTGATTTTATTATCAACATATGCTTTAGAGTATATAGAAATTATGCCGAAATGAAATAACTGTTTTACCTACATTGTCAAAGCATGTTATGGTAATTAGAAGTTGCCGTTTTCCTTTTCTTCTTAAATTCATTTGCTGTTGACTAAATATTATATAAATATGGACAAACTTTTCAGTATATTTCTTTGGTAGGATGCTTTACAAAGGAATACTATGCACATATTTCTACCTTTCTGTATAGCTCGCATACACGTTACCGCAGAGGTCGTTTACGCTTTCCCTCAATATGCTCGCTGCTAAACAATTATGAAAATACTTAAATTGTGTTTCTACGAAACAGACTATATTATTTCACCACCTTTATGATTGATTTATTTTTGTTTGTTTAACGTCCAGCGGCAAATTTATGTGCATATTTAGGACGAGAACAAATTAACAATATATCAATTGGTAGGATCTGAAAAGTTGGGGTGGTGGGAGAAGGGACAGATAATTTTGATCCCCACTGGAAAAGGGGGACAGGATGGGTAGGGCAAAAATGTTTACCTTGTAACCGGCCACCTACGTACCACTCGTAATGAGCTTGTTACAAGCCTTCTTTAACGTGCCCATTCGACGGACGAGTTCTGCATTTTTACATCACGCACAACCAAAGGACCCCAGGGTTCCCTCTATGCCACCACATTTATGAACTATATAAGAACGCACTATAAGAAGGACTGGAACGTACATGTACTGAAATGAATTGTTTTCTCAGTTGTTCCAGAGAATCATACCGCAATCATCGAATTCGGGAATTACAGATGAATGGAAATCAAGATGCAAAGAAACAGCTCCACAATACTACTGCTTGTGCTCCATACATGGATATACAGACGGATATACAAAGTGAACGAAAAAGAATCTGCCAGAAGGGTGTAACCCATAATAGTGAAGCTACCACGAAAACGTCAAACTACCTTCAGGATGGCAATACTAATGATGCTTTGTCAACTATTCGCAACACTGATGAATCTGTTTATGATCCTGCAGGTCTGACTGCAACGGTGTCAAACGAGCGTGAAACTAATAATACACTATGTCACCATTCATACTTTGATCTCATGAATTATGAACAAATTGATAAAATCCAATACACAGATTCGAAGTTACAGCAGGAACCGACATCAGTCTGGGTATAGGTATATATGGAAATACAGAAATGAACCAAGAATTCGTGTTGTCTGCTTTAAAAATATATATATGTTAAGTATTTTGTTCAAGACATTTTTTTCAATAAATACAAAAAATACATTTAATTTTACTGTGCTATAGTGTGTTTACGTGTGAAATTGTTGCTTTTATGCTGAGAGCTTACAACTGCATCGGTTATATTGACTAAAATAACAATTTAACTTGAGTTACCAGTTAATACCTATTATCCACATTAGGTATCCCATCTGACAGAAAACAACACAGCTTTAGCAAGATAAATACATAACTCAATTAAAGAAAAGAGTGAGCACAGCTCACCTACCCCACGCTGTCTGTTGGATAGTAAAACAGAGGGCAACACCGAGCGCAGAATGATACGACCGCAGCATGTCAACAATAGAAAGTTGAACAAGTGTATATTAAAAGTGAGTGTAACAAAGTATTGTGCTGGACAGAGTAATATGCTGGACCCACAATACCATGCAAGAGTGTGGTTTTCCTTTATTTCATCATATTTGATTTCACCTCATCAATACATTACAACCTTAGCTTTTTGCAATTTTAAATTTGGCCCCTTTTGGCTATTTTCCACATTTCAGTTTGGTCTGAT
>JAOXYJ010164062.1:0-10717 GCA_028566555.1 Lithophaga nigra
GAGGCGAATTGACCAAAGCTAGGTGGGGCGCCTTGACCAAAGATAAGTGGGGCGAGTTGGTATACAGATTTACCGTAGATTTCTATTGTGGGGCGAGTTGACCAAAGCTAAGTGGGACGAGTTGGTATCATTTATTACAGAAATCAAAAGTAGGGCGAGTTGGTATAAAGGTTTACCGTAGATTTCTGTTGTGGAGCGAGTTGACCAAAGCTAAGTGGGACGAGCTGGTATCGGTTTATCGCAGAAATCAAAAGTGGGGCGAGTTGGTATCGGTTTATTACAGAATTAAAATGTGTGGCGAGTTGACTAAAAGCTTAGTGGGGCGAGTTGGTATACCATTTTTAGAAGATTTTAAAAGTGGGGCGAGCTGACCTCAAAATGGGGGCGAGTTGGCAGAAAATGGGGGCGAGTTGGCAGAAAGTGGGGGCGAGTTGACTCGAATTCCAATGCTCTCTATTCTGACTTAATTTTGTATTTAGATTCACTTCTTATGCTATATCTTCTGATTAAAATTTTTATTGGGAGTCACTTTTTGATTAATTTTTTAGACCTTCTATCCGTGCTAATTTGGATGGACCTCTCGTGTACTATTTTCAACAAATGATGGAAACCTATCTATGGAAGTCCAACCAAATAAATTTAATCAGAGGCTGTGGTGTGTAAAACTATTTTACATTTTGATCTTCTCAGAACTTCCAGTCCAAATTTAAAGCAAATTTTGCAAGTTTGGTCCTTGTGTGCTCCTTTTGCAAAAATACTGGGGTCAAAATATAAACAACCTACAAAGAGATTTCTGTGAAAGTATTTGAAAAGGGTCGGTAATGTTGTTCCTAGAATATAAATGTAATAAGGAAAAGAAAGCATTCTTGTTGGCTTACCCGGCGTGAGCTGAGAGTTGGCTGTTGTTAAGACTGCACCATTTGATGTTACACCACAGAAAACATGAATAAATTCTGGACGATTTGTACCATATAAACACACAACATCATTCTTCTGGAGACCAATATTCCTAAATCCTGACGCTGCTGATGTTATTTCAGATTCTAGCTCAGCGTAATTTGTTTCTTTCCCAGATATACCATGGATCTATACACGTGAAACATATTTTTCAGAAGTTGTTTATAAAAGAGTATTTTTAATTCATACTTAACAAATATCTTTGCAGTTAAAGATCCTAATGGAAACAACTGAGACAATTAAACTGAAACTTTTCATAAATGATTGTTGGGTGATCCTCTACAAAATTTGTGATTTCATCTTGATCGGAATTCCGAGATGACTGCCAACAAGATTGAACCCTATACCTATAAGAAGTGCACCTAAACATCATCCTTAATATTTGGAAATGACTGATACAATCAAACCGAGATTGCTCATGAATGATCATTGAATGGTCTTTTACAATATTTACGTTTTTCGTGCTGATCAAAATTCCAAGATGGCCACCACCGAGGAAACGACTTAGACAATTAAATCAAAATTGGTCATTGGACGATCCTTTACCAAGTCACGCGTTGTGTTTCATACCAAACAGAATTCCAAAATGGTCGACACGGAGGAATATAGTTCAACACTGGACACTGGGATAAATGCACTTACAGAACTTCTTCTTTGAAATGATTGACACAGGTTAACTGAAACTGTTCATAAATGGTCACAGGATAGTCCTTTACGAAGTCCGTATTTTTCATGTCAATTAGAATTCCAAGAAAGCCACCACCATTGAACATAGTTAAGCATTGGATCCTATTGGAAATTCACATGAAGTTCTTATTCTCGAAAGCGAATAAACAATTAAACTATTCAATGATTATTGGATGGTCCTTTACCAGATTTATGTTTTTCACGTTGGTGGAAATTCCAAGATAGCTGCCACCAAGGAACATAAGTTAACATTGGACCCCACATGCACTTTGGGTTATGCACCCAAAGATCTTCTTGCTGGTCTTATTGGAAACGCCTGAGATCATTATTAAACTGAGACTGTTCATGGATGATCATTGGATGGTGCTTTACCAAGTTTACGTTTTATCACAAACGGAATTCAAAGATGGCTACCATGGAACAAAATTTTAAGCATTGACACTATGGGAAATGAACTGAAAGATCTTCTGCTTGAAAACTGTTCAGTTCGTGTTTGATGCTGATTGAAATTCCAAGATGGCTGCTATTGAGGAACAGTTCAACCTTGAACCTACTGGGAATATGCGCGTCAAAAGTATTCTTCTTGGGGAAAAACTGAGACAATTAAAGCGAAAACTGTGTATGAGCAATCGGTGGTCTGTCACCAAGTCTGTTGTTTTCGCGATAATCAGAATTATTTTCACACAATACAGTGGGAAATGTGCTCAAACATTATATATGAATTAGATCGTCTTAGAATCAACTATGATAAATTATGCATGTTCATTAGATAGTCTTTCATCGAGTTTGTGTTTGACCATGCTGATACAAGTTCCGAGGCGGCCGTTTTAATTTCTTATAAACCAGCTGAGCGATGCAGGCTCATAGTTGATATCAAATTTGATGAATGGTATTTTACTTCTGCAAATGCAAGGATGTGGATCATAAAAGAATATGTTGCCTACATTTTTTCCTATTATTTAGACTTTGTGAGATAGTAAAAGTGTACGTACTGAATTTTGGTGGGCATAAACCACTGTTCAGTCTACTCTGATTCCAGTTTTCAAACCTAAATGCGTCTGTATTCTCGTAATATTAAAATTTTCAGCAGGTACATCATGATGTAAAAATACTTGTAATGCAAGCTATTTCTAGGGCCAAATTTTCATAGGAAGTTTGACAAACAACATTATAGCAATGAAGAATATTCAGTTACCATGGTAGGTTTCATCCTTCTGATTTTGTCTGAATAGCTGTAAAATGTGTGCGTGCGCGAGTGCGTGTGTGTGTTTCCACTTTGCGCTTAAGCTGGAACCATTAATTCATATACAAGTAAGAAAAACTTAAGATTAATTTTTTGATATGCGAATGAATACTTACAAGGGCAGTGAAGTTTCTGTATTTGTGAAAATCTCGCAATATATATTCTGTGATCGATATATCTGGAATGTCAACATTATAAACAGATTTATGGTAACTCTTCACACACTGACTATATATTAGTTTCCTAAAGCACGGTATCGAAATAAAATTTCGTATCATTTTCACACTCATTGTCAACGAAATGGCATTATATTTCTTTCTTATCTATTTTTCTCCTTATCTTGTCCAGGTAGTTAAGTCTATAGTTAGTAACGCTATCACTCTAATGATAAAAGTTAGTGTCACCCTCTGGTGACAGTTGTCAAACTGTTGGCTGGTAAGCCTGATATCGAGTCTGGGAAATGAGTACCGTATTCTAGAGTTCTTCCATGATCTTCTTCCTTTACTGACAATATTGAGAGCTAGATATGATGTAAAGTACGTTCCATTCAAGCAGGACATAATAAATATTCTACCTGTATACCTGAACGACAAGCATACACCTTTAAAAATACTGCATCTACGGCAGCCAAAAAATAGGATGTTTACCTGTGTTCATGTGATCAAAGCTAGTTGGAGTAAAGAACCTATGTAGGTTATCTCTGTGCCGAATACAAGCTCAGTTGCCTAAGTCCCATCACTGTAGGTAGGATGTAGATATGGTCTGGACTCGGTTAGACATAGTACCTCTCGTCATATCTAAATATAGTGTCCCAGGATTGCAGTATAAACCTTAAAATGTCCCATCTGCAGTCATCTCCAATATGTACGGACCTTAGGCCAGTTATACTGATGCAAGGGGTAAATGACATACTTTAAAGCAGAATGTACATTGTCTAAGATGTTTATTTAAATATATTTTTAACTAACACTTATAGCATAATTTTAACAGACTAATAAAATATCCATAATGACTCAACACTACTACAGCTAATAAAATAACAGGGAGTTAGTTACAAGATTTTTCCATTAAAATTCATCCACCAGAGATCGGAAAATAGTTTTGAAATATTTTCCAGTATTTTTAGGTACAAATTCTTACAATTAATTCTGCATGGGTTGTAAGTAACTAACCTGTTATATGTATTTCAATTTAATAGCACTTTCTTGAATAACTATATTATGTTTGAATGCGAAAAAGCGCAAATTCGAACCGTTACTATCCAGGTATTCTGCTAATCATATTATAAATTCAAAATTATTTGTTAATCCAAAAGGATTTCTGAAACCTTGTCATTGTTCTCTACCATCACATACAAAATTTCATTTTGCAAAGCAGCTTCCACCATTATTCAGGTAACACTGAAAACATGTCATCATGACAGTTTTTTTTTTGCGTATGTTGTTTACAAAGACGCATAAAAAGCCAAACTTTACAAACTCTACAACATGTCGCTAAAGGCTTGTATTTTACACATAACATCTAAACACTTTTCAATATCACAAAATCGAATAATGATGCATATATAGAATTGGCTGGAAAAGCGTTTATAAGTTGTCGCTTTCTGATGATTATCTGATTAAAAGTTGGTGTAATATGGCTGTGAATCCCACCAAAAGAACAGTCGACTTGACTGTTGACTGTCCATTACAACCATGAGTATCACAGGTCCAGTATGTCACTCCCATAGCTTCAATTTCTTCTTCAGGTTTGTAACCTTTGGAATAATAACATGACCGGACAATAAGTGTTGCTGAAAAATAAAATTACAGATGATTAAAGTAGAATATATTTGTTTCAGTCTTAAATAATGTAACGTTAACATGCCCATGTATGCAAAGATCAACGCGATCGCTGATCTATACTCCACATAAATGACAAAAAAGACTCAAAACTCTAGTAAAATTAATAATTTCACCAAAATCGAAGTAAACGGTAAGAAGTTGTTACCTTATTTTAGTCAAGTTATTTACAACAACTGCGGTTTGTCAAACCCTATATATGAAGAAAACGTCTTGAACCTGCATTTCTGGTATTATAGCACGTGTCAAAGGTGTTCACAATTACAAGCATTAGGATATATTACAACGCTTGTAACCTCTAATTTCTAAAAGACTCCAAAACGGATGTTGGTGCAGATTATATGACGCATTGTGATGTATTTACATATTAAATTCTATGCAATTTTCATATTTTCATATTTCAAGTGGTTTAACTCTATCTCATATTTCACGTCGACCAAACTTTAGGATCTTGTATTATAAATCTCCGATAATTCCTTGCAGTTATGGAGGAGGTAGTCGCCCTTTTGTATCAATTTTTGATGTTCAAGAATCACTTTTTGATTCATCATAAATAACAACCCGTTCGGGCAGTTTATTGTTTGTATGTATATTCAGACACAGGAACGTTTTGGTGGTTAGAAGGGTGGTGTTTCGATGTCAGCACTGCCAGTTCTGCATAATTAACTTTATTAGTACTTAGAGATTTGGTGAAAATATTTGAGTTAAATGTTATTTATTATTAAGCACACATATTATTGCACGATGAGTGAGACTAACATGAATGTATAAAACTTCTGTAATAACTAGTTGCATCGCAGGAAAAAAATGAATAGTTACTGCGAACAATCAAACCTAAATCATTTCTTTTTCTCACTACTAGCTGAATTAGATTAGAAATATTTTAAATTCGGACCAGCATAGCGAGAATTTGTTTTTGAAGCCAGCATACTTGATTTGTAAATTTTATATTCTCGTAGCTTGTGATATAAACCCCCTTCTAGGCTCCTCTTTAGTATTTTGTTGTTGACTAATTTACTTGTCAGTTCTAATAGCTATAGGGATGCACTTGTGTTTATTCGATTTTTTTTTTTGCAGCGTAAAGGTGAATTTCTATATATGAAATAAAAAGATAATTTTTTTAAAATTTTGCTTATATATAATGTACTTTTACTTAAGTTTTTGACATTTTTACGTGCCTGTGACTTGAATTTCACAAAAATACATGTAATTATTCAAGCCTTTTCAATTAATTTTGCTTGGGTTTTATTACGTAATTATCTTGTGTGTATACTGCTGTTCCGAAAACTCAAAATGTGACGATGGGACCGCAGGTCAAACACGAATTATCAATTTCTCACGGAATTAATAGAATATTTTCTGATAGATTTCCGAAAAGAGAGGATGATGTATAATAAACCACTCTATACAACCACCATCCAACCAAAAAAAAAGTAATATTCTCGACTGAAAGATCGTTTTTCGGACAAAAGAATTTGATTAGTATCATACAGCCTAAAATGTATTTTAACAGCTAAATCTCATATAATATGGACAAATGTAGATTTAACTATTTTTATTTTCCTCAATATGTAATGATTTATTCATGTTATCACTGCTGATAAAATCATATCATAATTCAGTATCTGTCCTTGACAATATTTACAGATGACATATCTGGTAAAATGAACTGAAACAAAATGTGCAGTTCTGCCGTATGTTTTAAGTGTGATTTGAAACACTAACATTTCCATGACATTCTCTTCAAAATCAGAAACGGGCAAGATTTTTGTTCTTTAAATGTAGTTCTAAGGATTTAGGTATTTTCGTTCAAACAGACCTGTAATACAGTCAGTAGTCTTCTTTATTTAACACCTCCGCTTTAAAATATTGATAATACTTTCCCTGTCTCCACGTCACACTTTTCTGAAGCATGTCAATAGTCCGGAGGTTTACCAAGTATAAAAAACTTGTAATGTGTAGTTTCACCAAACATTATGAAGCAGTAATGTGGGGAGTGTGCTCTTACAGATGACAGGATGTTTCTGTTTGGTACCTTTTAGATTCAAGTCCAATATTTATTCAGATTAAAACTTCTGAATATATGAGGAGCGGCGTTATATTTCATTGAGCATTGGTTCATAGTACGCACTTGTTTGTCACAAATGTCATATCTATAAAAAGTATTCTATTTACCAGTCGTAGAATTACGGAAAGCGGTTAGTGCCACCAAACAAATAATAACGACTTACAACTATTTCATAATTACGGTCATAGCAAATCGTAATTACATGATAGCTAAATTGTAATTGCGACATACCAACGTCGTAATTATGACATCAAATATTTTTTCTTTGTCATACTAACCGGCTTCCGTATAGAGAAAGGCAATAATAAGCATTATGAGGCAGAAAGACGATCTATTAATACACTTCAAGGTTATTTGACTGACTTGGCCTTTGTCCCGTTAGACAGATATAAGCAAACATATTCCACTTCCATGAAAAAAAACACTCTTATCTCCCCACCGCTACTTTTTTCTGTTGCAAAAATCTCCAAGTTCTAATTGTATCTTGTTTAATTGTAAACGTCTTGTGATAAAGTCAGACATTGTGTATTGAATCATTAAACCACTGCATTTATGCTGTTTAAAGTTATCATTTCTGCGTGCTGAATCATTGTATCGATTCTATCATTATCTTTGAACATGTTCTGTAAAAACGCAATCGACCTAAGTCTTTTTATGTATACCAGGAATACTAACAAGGTTATTATAAGGTCTTCTATATATAGAAGTTTTAGTAGAAGAA
Organism: Lithophaga nigra; assembly: GCA_028566555.1. Lineage (NCBI taxonomy): Eukaryota > Metazoa > Mollusca > Bivalvia > Mytilida > Mytilidae > Lithophaga > Lithophaga nigra. Next base: position 7,518 of record JAOXYJ010164062.1, read on the forward strand.
TATGAAGCTGATCTTAAAACCAGAATCCAAACAAAGCGAATGAGAATACTGAAGAAAAGCAGATGAAGATTTCCTGTTTGACTAAATGGAATAGTATCTGTCAATTCATACAGTGGTGTTTTAGTGAGCCTCCATGACCACCTGATCTATGTAGTTGGTCACATTTACCTGCTCAGATCACAAGTATATCGCCAGTAAAAAGTGAATTCATTTCGCACTGGGCAAGTGCACAAACTAAGGTGCATTCGACTTGAACCTTTTGTGATAAAATTGACCAGTTTCGTGCCAAAGGTAGGTGATTCTCTGAAATCTCCTGCTTCCCCATCCATCAGGCTGATCTCCATTATATAGCTAAAAAGCTGCTAAAGTTGCATTAAGTCAAAGTCAACCAGTAAATTTCAGAATCCTCGATCTTCAGTGTATGTGTTTAGTACTTAAAACTTACGTCTTGACGTAAAAACATTGTTAACTTCCTTTCTACAAGTAACTGTGACACTCTTGTCTGTATCATTGCACTGTTTTAGAAATCTGTTGTCCTTTCCTCCGAACTCATCAGCACATTTTGGTTGTTTGTCAGATCGACAGTCATGGCAGCTTATAGTTTCTGAAATACGGAAACATCTGTATGGTCATACAACAAAACTGGTGAGTTGTCGAACTCCATCAGAGAGAAATGTGGGAAAATATCGTTTTTGTTTAAAACAGAAACACTTATAGTGTTCACTTGATGATTAAGCCGACTATCTATATTTCAGAAATTCAGTGGAAGAAGAAAAATAGTATTTTTGAGGAATCACAAGTCTATAATACTTGCATTGTAAATAAACCAGAAATCTAAAGTATAGTACAGAATGAGTACATGATGTGATTGGCAAAATAATACATCGACACCTTCATGTAATCTTTGAGAAAATTATTACATAGCTTAATCCAAGAAAACTGTGTTAACATTCTTCTGTTTTGTAGTTTTGTCTATACATTTACAAGCTATTTCTGATATACACAAAAAAAGCAAGAAAAAAAGGATTAATAAAAACAAGAACATTTCGAGAAATCTGCAAAACCAACCAAACAAAAAAAAAAAAAAAAAAAAAAAAAAAAAAAAGAAAGAAAAGAAACCAACGGGAAAATGCAGGAACAATTCTCACGGTAAGAGTGTAGGGGGATACTTTTACATTTTTTTTGTTTCAGTAAGTTAAATTTTATGATCGCTGTATATGCACAATTCATGCCAGTTACTAGTAGCTATACCCAATAGTAGTAATAACAACTTCTATGAACCAGACGAGAAATTATAATTATGCTATATCTCATGATAAAATGGTTTGATTGATTGATGGTTTCTTAACGCCACTGTAGCAGTATTTCAGCTATAAAATGAAGACAGTGCTAACAGATGCTAACCATTGTCACAGGTGCAAAACGACGTCTCATACAAGTAACCCTGCATGCCTCAGTTGACAAGTTTTCCTCTGCAGTAATAAAACTAAATCAATGTTACGTTTATTTGGCTTGGTAAAGTTTTACGTTTGGATTGACAACGAAAAATTTCTGGGTAGATATTTCATACGGACTGTACCTGGAGGACATGTTAATGGAGGAAAATTGAGAGAACCGATCAATCAATCACTGATCGATTAAATAATAGATAAATCATTTGATCAATTGATCGATCAACGTATCAGTTAGTGACATTGAATATTACAAGCGAAAAGAGGAGCAAACCTAGTATCTCGCGATTTCTTCCAAAGTCTTACTGAATCAGTCAGAAAGTCTCAGAAATGCGCCAAAGTTTTACTGAAACTATCCACACGAGCCACGGTGAAAAAAGAAAGAAAATAAAACCAATTTTAAAGATTGAATGCAGCCCTTAACCCTCCCCGAAATCAATTATTACTATACTGAAGCGGAGAAAATACAAAACTCTCTTACATCTGTACATACCGGACGATTTTCATGGCGTATAAATGGGTATTAATTGAAAGCTATCAAGTTCCTTTGTCTTTAATAGAAATCGATTTACAAGAGCCTTAGAATCAGGATTACGTATATAGAACTCATATTTCTTACCTGATTCACATAATATTATCCCCACTAACGACAGGTAAACAGAGCAACAAAGAAGAAGAATATCCATGTTGATATGCAGGCGAGCTTGTACGCACATTCCAATTGCAGAGGCTCTATGCAGGGAGCATTGATGAGGTCTGTTATCCAGAAACTATTTGATTAAATGTTGAAAGCACGCGAATGCATAGCGACCGATTTAGCTAACGAGAAGCAAAAGACATAAATATCTTGGACACATTTTGTTCTAAAATCAATATATTCCATTATAAATCATATTATCCAAAACTTCTAATTATGGTACAACGGCTGCAGTGAGATTATGGGAATTTAGTTATTTACAATTAGATGGAAATTCATCGTTTCCGTAAATGACAAATATCATATGGTGCGATAGCACTGTCTACTCATTACAAGTTTATTCGAAGACGGCGTTTAAATTACTTAAACCAAATTCTTGACGTACAGATGTCTTAGTTTTATGTACCATAATTGAAATCCCATTTTCGAAACTCAATTACGTTTCGAAATAAATGATGAAACCTATCATGTCAGACCTCGCTGCAAAACAATTGACATCTTAAATACAACAAGGATTGGTACTCCGTGACCCTAAATATTATGATGTTTATTTTTCATTATATCTGTCCAGAAGTGGACGGAGGACAATTTTTTGTTTAAGAATAATATCAAAAGCGTACAGAACATACATTTGTACATTCTACTGACAGTTAGGAGGTGATCATCCTCAGTGATCTATACAGGCACTAACCTGACCAATTATCTGGACTCCTCGGCCACTGGAGCCTCTAATGACAACTACAATACCAGATCATGATGAAACTAGACTCACAGGAGCCTGAATCGCTCACCTGGCAAAAAACCTTTAGCAACAGTGGCAATAATCTTTCACACACTTAGGTGTGATTATGATCAGGTTTGATCAACATCCATTCAGTGGTTTCAGAGAGCATTTTTTAAACAAAAATGCAAATAGTGTTACAGTCATTTAAGGACAATAACTCCTTTTGTTCATCATTTATGCTTTTTACTCTATATTATAGTTTACAAACTAATAGCCAAAAATACCACCCCAAGGTAAATATAGTCAGTTTAGGAAAATATCTCCTGTA
>JAOXYJ010164173.1:0-10716 GCA_028566555.1 Lithophaga nigra
ATATATGGTTTACGGGGTAAGAATCTAAACTTTTGTGGAATAACAAAAACTTGGACAAATTTCAGTATAAGGCATATATCTTCTAAGTCCAAAAACAATGACCTTGAGGTCACAATGACCTGAATTTGCATCCGTAACATGCGCATTATATCCATGCAACTTCATAACTAGTTTCATTTATATATCTAATATAGTTTTTCAGAAAAGAAAAATTTGGACGTAACTTTTAGTGAAAAAGCATATATTCTAAGTCAAAATGATGACCCTGAATGACCTTGAGGTCAAGGTCACCTAACTTTAGCTGGATATGATGCACATCGTATCCGCACACCATCCTGCCAAGTTTCATGAACATATCTTGTATAGTTTCTGAATAAATAGAAACTTGGGCGTGTGGACGCGGATGCCGACCCAATTCCAATAGTTCTCCTTTACTTCGTAAATACGAATACGAACTAAAAATGGTTATAATTATACATGTGCTCAGGTCTTGGGGTAGATTATGGAGCCTACCAATTAATGGATAATTTCCCTTGTCAGGAATCATTCTCTCAACCAAACAACTGAATATATCTGATAAACATATATTATATTGATAGTATGATAGTACAGGCTCCTGTATCAGATCGAGTTAGTTGAATGAGATTGTATCACTATGAGTCGCGGAGTTACGAGTAGTGATGTAATTCATCTAACTGCTGAAACCTGATACAGGGTCTGTACCATCACATAACTGTATATAATATTTTATTGAACAGTTTATAGAATAATACACTGATCATGAAAACGTTTAAATGTGTCTGCAAATTGTGGAAAATTGCCTTATAAAACAGACCTAATTTCTTGCATGACATCTTGTTATTCGAAATGTCTTGGAACTTCAAGCGGGATGTAGCACCAATTTTTGATCACAGTGTGGTGACATAACATTTTGTATCATATGTGTTGTATCAGATATGTATTTCAAATTAAAACACGCTATGTTAGATAAATTTAGTTTTTTTTATACTTATATGCACTTTACTGGTGTTAGTGATTGAACTATTAGAATTTCAGACAAAAAAAAAAAATTTCTGTATATACATTCAAGCACGTGTTCTTCCGCAGAAGTTTTGATAACTTGAAATAATTGTTGATCAATTATAAAACGTTGAATGCTATAAAATCAAGTCAAAGTATTTCAATCTCTGATTAAATTCTCTCAGAGTTTGATAATTATACAAAACAACTGTGGGGAAGTCAGAATCTTCGGAAACAAGCATGTAAATGGATTCTAATAAGTTCGAAATGCAAAGACTATCCCCGACGTGAAAAGTGATTTGTCTTTAATAAAATGTGACCGCACGATGATAATTCGTGTAAACGATTTAATAAACTGTGGCCACCATTTAGTACACTCGTGGGAATGATTTAATAAATTGGCCACAGTTTAATAAACCATTGGAACGATTTGATAAATTGTGGCCAAAATTTAGTAAACTATAGGAACGATTTAACAAATTGTGACCACGATTTAGTAAACCGTGGGATTTACTGCTTTCTGAGTTGGATTTTATTATTTATTTATTTTTAATCTGAGAGTCTTCATATAACATAAGCCAAAGTTAACATAAAAAATCATTAAAATCTACTTAGTTTTTCGATATGTTTTAGTCAATATATTACGATCGTTTACATCCCAAGGATCAAGCCGTCGTTCCGCGTTAAGTAGGCAAAATGAAATTCCTTATTCAATTTGATTTTTATGAAAATTGTCTTGATATTTTGGATCCGCAACACTTCTGGTTTAAATACCGATGTTTGTAAGTTTGTTGTCCCCCTTTTGACTCTTTTAAAATAGTGTAATCGATGGTTTCTGAATCTCGTTTGCATCGTGACTAAAAGACCTGAAAGCATACTTAGGCATGAAAGGCCGGATAGGTATCAAATTGTCCTATGAAACCCCAGCTTATGTCTGGAGATCCGAACACATAAACTGGAGCAAGTGGAACTCGAACCCACGACAGCGGTTCATGAGTCAGCGACCTCGGCCACTCGTACAGGCTTTTCGTAATATATGCGATTAAACCGACTCAGAATCCACATAATAAAATCCATACAAAAATTTCATCCACATCTTTGGACAAAAGGGTCAACATTTTATTATTTATAGCAATGTCAGGTTTAGTGACTTGTTACTTTTGCGACATTGGATATATTTTGTTGAAAGTCGGAATTCTCACCACCCACCCAGATCTGCTATAGATCCCACGGCAGATTGATCTAAATGACAGTACTCCATTTAATTATTTGGGAACATTAAGTGAGACATTATTGAAAATTGTTTGTTCTGTCAATAAAAATTTACATATAACATTTCTTAATTACATCGGATATGATTGGTATTCCAAAATACTATCCCCAGATAAATGTGTGGACCAAATATGATTGCTCTAAAATGGTTACTGGGAAGTAAAGCTAATCACTATAAATTGACTATGGATATAAGGCCATGATGTATCAAACTGACAGGTAGACTGTGGACCATACAGTTTTCTGCATAAAGAAATGGAGCGAATCACAAAAACTTGACATAAATTTAACAAGTCGATGTTATTTGCATCACATCATTACAAAAAAACATGATATTTCATGAACACTGTATTGAAGTAAATTTGAGTTATCCCTCTTTGGGTAGTACCTGTAAATAAGACATGTCAGAGAACAGATAAACTGACTGTTCCTTGGATGGTCAACTATCAGAATAATTTTGTGTTGGTTGGAAATTCAAGATGGCCACCATGCACCTCCACTGTTCAACAATTATAATTTTGGTAGAGGACCATCCAAAGAACATTCATGCAAAATTTTGGTTTAATTGTTTCTCTTCATAGGGTCCTTTGTTAAACTAGGTCCTGAAGTGGTGGCCATCTTGGATTTCTGATCAGCACATTTATGTACTGCAGGCACATCCATCTTGGATTTCTGATTGGCACAAAAATTAGTTTGGTAGAGGACCATCCAAGGAACATTCAAATAAAATTTCAGTATAACTGCCTCTCATCTGTCTTGTTTTTGAGAAAATTTTTGAATGTTTTTCCATTAGGTCCTATGTTCTGTCCAGTGATGGTAGCCATCTTGGATTTTTGATAGGCACAAAAATTAGCTTTGAATAAAACAAAAGTTGAGAAATAGCTCATAGTAATATACACAAAATGCCAAGAAACAAGGTCATAAGTGAGCTATGAAAAGGGGGCTAATGATGAAATCTTAAAAAAAGGCATATATTTTGCAATCTGCTTTTGACAAGATTGGATGTCTTTGGTCCTTGCCTTGAAAAAGACCCTTGGGTTGAAAATTTGGGCTCTTTGTACTTTTTTCTTTGTTTATATTTATGTGTGTTCTTTTAAATTAGTTCAGGTTGAGGACCATCCAAAGAATTTTCATATTCAGTTACAGTTCAGCAGTCATATGTTCATGAGAAGATCTTTGAAATTTCAGCCAGTCAGAATGCATTTTTGGCCCTTCCATCCATCTTTGATTTCCAATTAGCATAAAATTTATCCAAGGAATATTTATGCCTAGTTTGGTTCCATTTGGCTAAGTGGTTTTGGAGAGGTAATTTAAAATGTGAAAAGTTTATGCATGAGGGATGTATGACGGATGACCTTTTGAATCAGGCGTGTTAAAAATGAAACTGGTACACAACAAATTAAGTACTTTCACATTAAATTTTTCAAAATACTTTTAAGAAAACTTCTTCTTCTTCTTCTGTGTATTAGCCTCCTGTAGGTAGGAGCACCTCCATAATGGAGTATTAACCCTTAATAATTTCTTTCCAAAAATTGTACAGCATACATTTAAGTAGTTTCCTTTTTTAAACAATAGAATGAATTTATTAATAACTGAACTATTTACAGACTTAATCTTTGGGGTCAGTATGTACACAGAGACTTTTTTTGTTTGTTGGTAAGGTATATATATACATATATATAAAAAACTATTTTATTTAAGCCCATAAAAACATTATTAAAATGTAAAAAAGAGAGATTTGGATAAAAATATTATTACATTATTCGAACTAAAATTACTGAGCTAGATTTAAAATAAGGGTAAAAAGTAAAAGAAAAAACAAATTATATCGGTTTGTATTATTACAAATTAAGATATAAGATCAAATAAAATATGTTTCCTCTCAATTAATGAGTATTACGGTTTGATTTATCTTTTAAAATACACATTATTAGTAAAAGTTTTGATATCACTAAAATCTGATCTCTAGCTATATTATCATATTAGATAATTTGTTAACTATTGTTTATACAAATTTGACATCAATAGAATCTAGTTTTTAATTATACCCTATAATATTAAATATCAGTTTTATTGACCAAACTCGTGGCTGGGATAGAGTGCATTTACGCAATCTTGTCACATTATGTAATGTAAATACTGTCTTTTCACATATACATATTATTCTCCTAACTCACTGTATTTTATCATATTTGAGCTTTTCCACAGCCTCTCATTAGTATCACAATGTTCAACTCACTCTGATACACTAACAAGTTACACTGTCTATATCTGTTCCTATGAATTTACTTTCTCCATAATATTTAGCCTTGTCATATGGAATTGGAAAATAAGGTTCCTTGATTTGGACTCAATATATTCAATGAAGTCTTCGTCTTTTTCAAATAAATCTTTAAATTTAGTGCAATCTATTATTAACTGAACAATCGACTGCTTATTATTAAAAGTTGTATTCCATTTCAAGTATGATATTTTATTTATTACTTCATTCTTAATTTCTGTGTAGTATTTTTCTCTGACAGTACTCAGTACTGGACATGTTGTAATGAAATGTATTAGATCCTCATTTTCTATGTGACACAACTGACATATTGGCTCTGTGACGTAATGAGTAAATTTATATTTGTTGATCTGTAGTACGTATGTTCCTGCCATCAGTCTGGCTTTTATTACAGCTTTTCTGAGTTCTATTTTTGGCTTATTTTTTAAATTCCATACAGTATGAGCTTTTCCAACTGTTAGATTCTCAATGTTTAAATTTGAAAGGCTCGTTTTTACTTTAGCCTCATCTTGTAATTTTAAAGTCCAAAATTTTTCTATTTTTTCTTTAATTTCCTTTTTCCATTGTTCTTTATCTGGAGTATTGTTTTGTAATTCCAAGATATTTGGAAGTTGGTACTGGTCTAGTATTTCCAATATTCTGCTGAAAAAGCTTTTTTTGTTGGCAAAATTTGTTGTTATTTGTCTGTTCATCACTTCTTTAATTTTGTCATTATTACATCTCAATATTGACATTAACAGCGAAAGAGACCTTCTATGAATTTCAGCTTCTATTGGTAAAGCCCCAATCAATAATAAAACTGCTGAATTTGCTGTTCTTTCAGGTAGCGACTGTATATGACGTAGACTTTTTCTGTGAAACTTTTCTAGCTGCTCAATATTTGTTTTTGTTAATGGTAGAATCTCTAATCCATATATTAATCTCGGTACTACATAAGTATTGTATATTTGATGAGATGTTTGTGGATCTAGTCCATTTGTTCCATGTACACCAGATCCCATCAGAGCATACTTTGTTCTCCTTGCTATTTGAATTCTTTCTTTGATGTTTACTTCGCCTTCACCTTTATCTGTCCTGGTGACACCTAGATGAACAGCAGCATTGGTAACAGTAACAGTTTTCCCATCTAAGGTCCAGTTGTATATATCCTTGTTTCTTGAACAGTCAATGATCTGTGTTTTGGTTGGATGTATTTTATATTGATGTTCTTTTGCATATCTGTCTAAGATGTTTAACATTAGTTGTAGTTCATGTTTATTATTTGAAATAAGAGATATGTCATCAGCGCAAGTTGGGGCTCCAACATATATATTTCCTAGATGGTATCCCATGGAGTTTTGTTCCAATTCCTCTAACAGATCTTGAACGAAGATTTTATACAGGTGAGTGGATAGTATACCACCTTGTCTAACTCCTTGCTTAATTTTGAAAGGATCACTGAGACCGTCTAGCCATTTAACTTTTGAATTTAATCCATTGTACATTTCTGCTAGAATTTGCCAATAAACTGGATGTAAGTTTTGGTCTAGCATCTTATCCATAAGTATTTCGTGTTGCACTACATCAAATGCTGATTGAACATCAAGCAATGTTATATAAAATGATTCTTTTTCCTTTTTTTCTTCATACCTAGCTTCTGATATTATAAGACTGGACATTATAGGAGATAAACCTTCAGTGAATCCAAACTGGAGCTGTGTTTTTGATTTAAGATTCATTTTCTCTAAAAAAGAATACTCAAAGGTTTTACCTATAGCAGCTGTAACTGTTATTCCTCTGTAGTTATTTAGTAAGCATGAATCTTTATCTTTCTTCAATACAGGTGTTAAGAAACCGGACTTAAATGCTGTAGGAACTTTTCTGGTTAACAAGATGTTGTTGAAGATGGAGGCTAGGATAGGTGCTACAGTTGTTTTTGCATTTTTGAGATGTTCAGCAGTAAGACCAAATTCATCTGGTGATTTTTTGGTATTTAGACATTCAATGGATTTTACTACTTCTAGTTCTGTAAATTGTTCAGGAATTTCTGTATGATCTTCCAATGCTTCTTTTATAGCTTTTTGTCTGATTCTGCATAGATTTAAGTATGTGCAGTCATATTGTTCTTCCTTTGGTATACTAAGATCTTCATAGTATTTTGCGAAGCTTTTTCTTTGATTTTCTGGGCAAAAAATATACTGACCATCAACTTTTAGGCAGTTGGTAGATGTATTTCTATTGTTCTTGTTCCTATTGATAAGCCTGTAAAATAACTGAGTGTTTGGATTTTCCATAATCTGTTGATATAGTTTTTGTCTGTCCTGTGCTTGTTCCCTTCTTAATTTAGATCTTAATTTTTTCTTTTCTATTCTGAGTTCTATAGCTGTTTCATGGTCTTTTGGTTTCCCTAAAATTTGCCACTGTCTATATAGTTCTCTACATGATTTTAAGATAGTAAGTACTTCTGGAGAGGCTTTCCATCTTGGTCCTTTTGTCTGGAGTAATTTGGTTGGAATTGTTTTATTTCCAGCATTTATTACTGCTGTAGTCATCATTTCAATTTGCTTGTCTGTATCTTTTTCATCCAATATTCTAAAACTGTCTTGCCTAATTAGGTTGTTATACTGGTGTTTGTTAATCTGGTCCCATTGTAATTTGTATTTTGCCTTCTTGTTATTCTTTCTACCTGTTGCCGTTTTTGGCATATTGATTGTCGTCACCACTCTAACGGAGGTGTGTGCTGAGGTATTGGCTGGTGATTTTTCCTCGATTTCATATCTAGATATAATGTCCGCATCCTGGACTAAAATATAGTCAATCTGTGATGAAGAGGTACCTGCATGATGAAAGAAAGTATGATCTTCTTTGAATTCAATGCCCGTGGAAAATTTCATTTCATCTACGAATTTCTTAAGTAGTCTATCATGTTTATTTGACCTGTATGTTAACAAAGTCCCGTTCATATCTCCTGCTAGTATGATTTTATGAGATATTTGATATTGTTGAATTATATCAAAAATGATATCCAGACATTCCTCGTATTCGGCATCAGAACCAGTATTATGGGTTGGCATATATGCATTGATTAGGCATATTTCAGCACATGCTGATATAAGAACTGCTATAATTCTTTCATTTCCATCTTTAAGTTTCTTTATTTTGTTTGTCCATTGTTCAGGCCACATAATTGTAACCCCCCCTTTTCCTTTTGGTAGTTTAAAGCTGTCTAGTGGGTCAAACGAATCAGAGCATCTAGTGTGATCTTCCATTGATGGTAACATTTTCTTTATGTCTGTCTTTTGGAAATCCCACAAAAAGTGTTCCTGTAGACAAAGGATGGTATTTCTTAAGTTTATGCTATTCAGATATGCAATGTTGGTTTTTATACCTTCAATGTTACATGTAACTATATTAATATTTTGATTCACAGTCTTGTGCATATTGTTTTTGGCTGAACTGGATCTGGAGGCCAATTCTTCTGGCTGGTAAGACGAAAATGGTGGTCATTAGAAGGATTTTCTATCTTTTTGTAGGTAGTTACCTTTTCAGCTTGTAAACAGTCATAGGATTCGTCTTGTTGGCTTATATCTGGCTTCACTGATATCTGCAGATCCCTGGTATCTTCAATAGTAGCGTTGTCTACTTTCATGGTCACATTACACTCTAGAGAGTCTGCTATAGCTGACCGTGTTCTTGTTATTAAAGGTAGATAGTTGATGTTTTGGGGTTTTAAAGTATCTTTCTGCATATCTTGTCCTTGTCCACTGACATCTTTTATAGATGGATTGATATTTTGGCCTTCTTTCTGTATATTCTCTCTATTGTCTTGTTGGCTACACTCAGTAGGATTTCGGCTGTTAATCATCCTATGCCTATTTGTGGATCGTAGGTCCTGGTTATGCTGTTGAAACTGTTGGCTGCGCTCAGTAGAGTTTCGACTGTTCATCATCCTATGCCTTTGTGTGGATCGTTGGTCCTGGTCATGCTTTTGAAGCATTTGAGGTTGATGTTCTTTGTTGTGTTGTTTGAATCCTCGAGATGATTGATACACCTGTTGTCTATCTATATTTTGATGATGATTGAAATTTGGATTTACCTGAGTATTCTGATGTTCACTACTATTTTGAAACGACGTTGGTCTCTGGACTTCAGGAAACACACCCTGAGTATATACATGATTCATTTGTGGTTGGCAAGGCCCACCAGGTAGGACGTGATGTATTCCTTGTGATGGTAATGAATAGTTCATGTTGTTTGAGTTCATTCCTCCAGTCAACCCGCTTGCTGACTGATAGTTAAAGTTGTTTAAGCTCATCCTTGTATTTGTCATATTTGCTGTCGATTGTTGGTTCATTTGTAGTGGAAAATTTTGGGTTGGCTGCTGTACGAAGTTCTGAATAGGCTGCTGTACCAAGTTTGGAAATCCATAAATATTGGGTGGTGCTAGATACATAGTTGGATTCAACTGTCTCATTTGAAGTGCTAATTGGGTGTTCATTGCAGTCTGGATACACATGTTTTGTACCATTTGATTTTCTAGTTGTTTGATCCTATTTTCAATCATCATTTCCCTCATTTGAATTTGTATCTGTTGGTATAAGTATTGACTATTATTTTGATTACATGGATCTGTCGCCGGTATCCGATGTGTGTCTTCTTGAATTTTATTAATACTGCTTGATTTACAATTTAATGTATCAATAGCTGCTTTCATATGCTTGATATCATTTTCCAGGTTAAGTATTCTAGTTTTTTGTGCTATTATTATTTCATCTTTCTCATTCTTGTTTCTGCATCCTCTTGGTCCTTTTTTATTTCCTTGCCCATTAGTCTTCTCATCAGTTTGTGAAGTCTGTTGTTTTTGTTGAATATTTTCTTCCGTGCGACTCTTCTCCGACAGGGTTCTTCTTTGTATTGGATAGGGAGATCCTATAACCTTGACAGAAGTTTGTTCAACTGCTGTATCATATTCTTGACAGTCATTTGTATGGGATAAATGTTTCTGTGATAGGTCTATATCATTGCTGTCTTTATTTTCCATTTCGAAGTTCTGAGTAGTATTTGTTTGATCTGTAGATTGTATTTTTTGCAATTTCTTTGTTTCTGAACTATTATCTGTTGTATCTTCATATTGAGTTTGAGGTTCCAACTCATAGGTATTACTTGCTTCTGTTTCTGAGTTGAATTCATAATTGTTTCTACCCTCATATAAAATGTCATCGTTACAGAACCTACATATATAATCTATATTTTCCATCTCTTTATCTCCTACATCTTTATTAATACTTTCACACTGGAAGTGATACCAAAAGTCACATCTGTCACAACCAATTCCTTCCTCCACATACTTATTGCAATGTGGGCATATGAAATTTGTTGGAGTATCGTCGATCATCTGATCTAGCTCTGTATGTAGTGCATCATCGTCAAGGTTTTCATTGCTGTCTTGAATGTTAACTTGATGGTCTGCTTCAATAGCAAGAACTGAGTCTTTATTTGAATATTGTTTGTCTTCAGTTACTTCATGTATAGTTTTACCTTCATCTCTAGTTTCCGTACCTGTTATTGCCCGGAGAACAACTTTCGATGAGTAGTTTTGTAATTGTGTAATATAAGAATGAATACTTTTGTTTAAAATTTCTATTTCTTTGAATTCTTGTTGTAGTTTTTCGCAAATTTTATCAAAAATGGTATTGATGAATATATCCACTCTACTTCCATTAACGTTGATCTTACTGGTTGTATGATAAAGATTTATAGTAAATTTTAACATATTTCCTGCAGTTCCATTTTGTCTTTTATTATATATTTTATAACAGCTATCTACTGTTAGTCCTGTTTTCTCCACTCCTTCCTGGGCTGGTAATATCACGAAAGATTTGATTAAGTCTGAGCTTTCTAGTATAACTATAAGTTCTTTCTTAATGAATTCGAAGGCGCCAGTACTCAGTTCTATGACAAAGTTCTTTCCTGCTTTTAACTCAAATTTCAGGTGTTGTTTCTGACAGGCGTCTAACTTCTTCTTCAGCGCACCTTCTCCGTCTAGGGTGTATGATCTGGTGTTTATAGTTCCCGAACACAGATCTCCTGTAGAAAAGTTCTTCTGTAGTCTCTTTATTTCCATTTTTTTTCTTTTTTTTTTTTTTTATATGGTAATGTATATA
>JAOXYJ010164281.1:0-10716 GCA_028566555.1 Lithophaga nigra
CTTGTTATAATTCCGGAACTTGTTCTCTTCTATCTAAAATGAACTACAAATAAACAAAATAGACACGGCAAAAGAAAGTGAAACAGGTGTAAAGGTTGATATAAGCGCAGCTCAAATGAGAGCTCAGGGACAAAATGGTGGTTTCTGGGTGCTATAGCCGGGTTTTTACCGAAGGTACTTCCGATGGTTAAGACTGTTGCTTCTAAACTTATTCCTGCACTTGGTATTGGAGCAGCAAGTGCATTAGCAGAAACAGGTGTAAAAAAGGCTATTGGGTCAGGGAGTGTGGGAGGCGCCATAATACCTATACCCTAAAATAAAGTCCCAATACGTCTGTCTCCCATTACGTGGACCATTTAACTCAAAGTCAAATAAAAGATTTACAAACAGGTCGTGGGTTGAGGTTAACTAGAAAACAACAAACAGCTGGTTTTCTTGGTATGTTAGCCAGCCTAGGAATTCCCCTACTAGCCAGTTTGTTTGGTAAAGGACTGCAAATAGACCGTGTAAAAAGAGAGTATAAAATGTTGCCAAAGAGATATGGAACAGGTAAATAAAAGCTTAGTCCTACAAGCCATTAAGTAACTTTGAAATTGTGAACTGGGTAAAGAAATTGGGAATTAAAAATTTCAAGTTGTTTACAGTCGAGATAACTTGCCGGATATAAGTGGTTGTGGTATATTAAATTTAGATGACAGCAGTGGGAAAGGAACACACTGGATTTGTTGGGCTTTGTTCCGAAGTCCTGGAGGTCCGGGCCCGTCAACGGGGGTTGGTCAGGCTAAATATACTTTGACCGTTATGGTCTTCCTCCGCCAGAGCAGTTTCGAAACAGAGTCCGAACAAGTCGTTACAGTGATGTACAATATCAACACAAACTTAGTTTTTTATGCCGATATTTCTGTTTATTCTTTTTGAAACAAATACAGGACTATGACTTGTATGATGTCTTATATAATCATTTTCACCCGAATGACAGAATTTATAACGAAAAACTTATTATGTCATATTTTAAACTGTGGAAAGGAAAAAAGATTTACAGAGTCTCTTTATCCCAGTGTAGTAGTGTAGTAAAAACTAAAAACAACAGGTACATGGAATAGTCTACATGTGCAAGTTGCAGAATAACTAAATTCAAATTTATTAAACCACCTGTCTCCGGCGGGAAGTTACATATACATAAGGCAATGAAACCACTAGTACCTAAAGGAGGTATTACACTACCTGGGACAACCTACTGCGGGCCATATAATGCAATGAATTTACCAACAAAAATAAACTTGACAAAGAATGTAGATCCCATGATCTTTGTTACGGTGATAACGCCACTAATAAACAAACTTTTGACAAAAAGATGTCAAAAAGACCTTAAAACCGTTAAACCAAAAACAGTTGAAGAAACTGTAAACAAGAAAATTGTTCAGGGTGCAATGGGGTAAAAAGTAAGTTAGGCCTTGGGGTTGCCAAAGGAACTAAAAAAAGCTCGAAAGAAAAAGAAATAAAATGGACTGATCAGTTAGCAGAAGAACTTCATAAACCGATACGTAGAAAGTTCAAGCAAAGACGGGTAGAGGTGGCTTGCGCTGATGATACTTGGAGTGCTGACCTTGTAGATATGCAAGCTTTTTCTCGTGACAATAAAGGACGTTTTCTCCAAGTTTGCTTGGGCAGTTCCCCATAAAAACAAAACAGGTCAAGAAGTTAGTGAAGCATTCGCTAAAATATTAAAAGAAGGCAGAAAACCAGACGATTGTGGGTAGACGAGGGTTCCGAGTTTTACAACCAAAAATTTAAGAAGTTATTAAGCGAACACGGGATTGAAATGTACCACACATTTAACGAAGGAAAAGCCGTTGTAGTTGAGCGTTTTAATCGAACTTTAAAAACAAAAATGTGGAAGTATTTTAGCACTAACAACACATATAGTTACCTTGATTTTCTTCCAAAATTACTTGCTCAGTACAACAATGCGAAGCATAGATCAACTAAAATGAAGCCAACTGAGGCAAGTGAGAAGGAGAACGGAAACACAGAGTTTAAAAACCTATACCCATCTGACTCTGCTCCCGGTAAACCAAAGTTTGAACTTGGTGGCATGGTTAGAATAAGTAAAAGAAAAGGAAAATTTGGGTTACACCCCTAATTGGATTGAAGAAGTGTTTAAAATTAATGCATTACAAATGACTTATCCTGTAACTTATAAAATACAAGACTTGAACAATGAGCCAATTGAGGGTAGCTTTTATGCTTCGGAACTCTAAAAAACTGATCAAACAACATTTAGAATTGAGAAAATCTTAAAACGAGACAACAAAAACATAAGGTTGTTTGTTAAGTGAAAACGTTATCCAGGTTAAATTCAACTCTTGGATTCCTATATCATGTAGAAAACTGAATTAAATACTTATCACTAGCCTTAGGTGGGGGAGTAACCCCATGGCACAGAATCGTTAGTAATAAACTTTCTACCCTCGTATTTAGTTTTGTTTGCTATTCTAACGTAGTTTATTCATGACGCATAGAAAAATATGGTTATATCCCCTTTTTTGTTTTATTTAAACCTACCTTTTTCATTACACAATCTCTTTCATTTCTTACTGTTTCACCTCTTAACATGGATTCGAAGTCGTCTTGTGTTAATTTGTACGTTTACAACCCTTTACCTCTTATTTTTTCTTCTATTTCGTTCTTTGAGTTAATCGTCATATAATAGTACAATTTAGGGGCAATGTAAATCGCTCTTATTATTTTCCATCCTTGTAGTCATTATTTAACTCACCTAAATTATCTCCCATGGTAATAAGATGGGTTTGATCGCCACGAACGTGCAAACTCTCAGTGTCCGTAGAGTAAAAATCATCCTTTAATTTTTGTTTCGGGTTTAAAGCCATAATGTAATCATACATTAATTTATGACTAAAAGGCTCCTAAATGTGCAGGTTTAATTATTTTTTTAACCGAATTAGTTTCATGTCTTAATCTACCACTTACATACCATTGTTTGTCTATTAACTTTAGTCCAGTAACAATATGATCTCTATGAAATACCCAGTAGTCATTGTTATTTTTTATCGTTTTAGTTTTGTCATAGATAGTTCTTTGTATCATCTTACCGTACAGGCCGTTCATAAGCAACTTAGCAAATGTATATTGTACTGTTCCTTTTTTACTGTTTTTTTTTATTTCAAAAAATTTACGTACATACTTCTCATACACCTTACATGTTTTTTCCGAGTAGTAACATTCTATTACCTCGACCTTATAACCGTACTTTAACATTTGTTCTATGTCCACTCACGTGTACCAATCTTCACTATTTTTTAAGTCAAATAGTACTACCTTTTTCGTTCTTTCTTGCTACCACCGGGTGAAGGAGGGACTTGTTAGTTACATATCGTACTTTGTATATTCCCATTTTACCCTTCATTTCAGGTCCTTCTGTTTTTATTGTTTACCAACCGGGTACTCGAATAACATACTTTATAAACGGGTATAAACTAGTTACGTCGAGATTAATCAAGTAATCACTTACCTCCTCGTACTTTACGTTACTTTTTATTACCCCTTCACACTCTACCATATTTTCTTTTATTTTCTCGTACTGACTGAGGTAAACTCCTTTTTAGTCGGGTAACACCGACCACCGTAAATGCTTGCCCTTATCTTTACTTCCATTTCAGTAGAAATAGATAAGTCTATCATAACACCTTTTGGGATGTTCTCTTTCCATATATCAAAACCTAAGGTAGAAGTGGAGATAAAATCACTTATACTCCGGTTAAAGTCATCAAAGCATCCCTGGTTTAACTTGTCATAAAGTTCCTTTAACCCTAAAGTTAAAGATTTAAGGTATTTAAGACACTCCGTCCTCATTTCCGGTTCCATGTCTTCCCATCTACATGCAAGTTCATGGTTAAACTCTCCCTTTTGTGTTTTACACCCGAAGTTTTTTAATGCCTGTTTTAAACTACATCTTAAATGTTCACATAAATCAAAACAGGTAAATTGAGGCTCTGCCTCTGCTGAAGGCTGGGGCTCCGTCGAAGACTGAGGTTCTGTGTTGGTTTTTGTTTTTGTTTATGTTTCAAGAATAATCAAACTATTATTATTTAACGCGAAATTCTTTAGTTTTATTCCAAGTTTGTTTATGGAACGAATTAAAAGTGGTGGTCGAAGTTGCTTCCATTGTACGCGTTAAGGATGTACTTTTTCTTTTTGGTTGCTAGGTACTTGCACCAGCAAAGTGTTGAAATTCCCCGCTTGGCTCAACAAAACCAAGAATGTATGGTTCATGTATTTCCATATTATCTATTTTCTTTCTGTAAGTTTCAAGATCATAGTGTATTATGTTAGTTTTTATTACTTTTAATTATTTGCAGTTTTTCTCATATACTTTACATCTTTTTTTATTTTTGTATGAAAGTAACCAACACAATTTTCATACATTTATGTTTCTTAATATAGTATATTCCGCAGTTATCACACTGTTTTGCATTACAAATATGAGGCTCAGTAAACAACCGTCTACACTTTTTACATCTTTCTACTTGTTTTGTCTCAACAAGTGTATAATGATTATTTTTTAGTTCTATATTTATTTGCTGGCCCAGGAGCTTCGGTCCCGCTGAAGGCTCCTCCGGATAAAAATGTTGTCCTGTTTCAAAACAAAATAATCCAGCTTTTACTTTATAATCTTGCATAATTTTAAGTGCAGTTAAAAGTGGAATTGGTGAATTAGGAGGTAGGTTGTATTTTTTTCGTATTTGATTACATGGTTTAATGTGTGCTTTAAACCCGTAAATCAGTTTTTCTTAACACCCCAAAAAAGCAGTTATTATTTACTGACCTTTGGTTTATACGTTTCACTCCAGGTTTTATTTTTTTCTGTTTTGTCATGTTTACTGTTGTTACATCCTCCGGAAGGAGACTTAGTAACTTTTACCTTCAATCCCTTAGGTTGATATACATAGCCCTCATTAGGTGCAAGGTGGTTGTCAAGGTACAACTGGTACATGTCTCTAAACTCATTTAATTCCCTAATTCTAAAACTATTCATTGTTTTATAAATTGTGCTTTTGTAATCATTCTCTGATACTTCTTTATAATAGCTAAATTCCATATTAACATCCGTATCAATATCCGCAAAACTGGTATCGAATGCGTGACCTAATCTTCTTTCAATTAGAGTCATGATTTTATCCCTATCAAAATGAGTTAGCAATGGGGGTCGGCCATGATTATCAGTATCAGTATCGCTTGCAAATTCATCCCAAGTGTATAATTCTAACCATGTATTATGATTATAGTTTCGTCCTTCAAGATTTATATATAAACCAGTACCATGTCCTGATAAAGCCAGGGTTTCCTCTTCCGTAAACACTTTTCTAATTAAATATTCTCCCAAAGGAGAAAATTGTATTTTATCTGGTGATATAGATATATTTAAGTTGTTTTTATGAGTTGAATCTTTAAACTTTGATTTTACACGTAAATACATTCTATCACCAAATATTTGGATATGTGGAGTAGATAACCAAAGATACTCTATGTTTTTAGTTATTGTAAGGAGTTGGCAAAGATGTTTGTCAGGATCATATTCTTTCTTTGTAACTTCTGTAAACTTGTTTATTATTCCTAAAAACTGATATAAAACTGTACCAATTTCTCCAACCTTTGTAATCACTAATCCACTTTTTTCTTGATTGCTAAATTATATTGCCGAAAATTTAGTTTAATTTTTGTTGCAATTCTAACTATTACAGGATAAAAGAAAGTTATTTCCTCATAACCTAAGAAATGAAAACGCTGTTTTAAATCTATTTCCCTACCAGGCAAACCTGTGGGAGTAATGATTAGTTTGAGTAAAAATAGGTTCTTTTTAATTTCTAGGTTTAAGTGTATTCCTAGGAGGTAAACCGCTTCTTTGTTATCTACCGGGTTTAGGGTAAATGTTTTGGCATCATTTAATTCAATGTTATCACTAGTATGATAAATAATGTAGTCAGGAAATAAAATTTCATCATCAACCCTCCAACACTGATTGTGAGGAAGCATTCCTATAAAGGAGTCATTGTGTATTGGTTCAAACTTCTTTTTCATTCGTTTTTCAAGAATTCTTCCCACTTTATTTCTAAACTCTTTATCATTTTCGCGAACATAGTCTTCTAGTTTTGTCTTTAGGTCGGTAGTAGTAACCGCGTCTAGTTGAACTTCAGTTTTTAGGGCGTAGTCTTCTAGTTTTGTGTTTCGGTCGGTAGTGGTAACCGCTTCGGTGGTTACTACATCAGTTTTTAGGGCGTAGTCTTCTAGTTTTGTGTCTAGGTCGCTAGAAGTAATTGCTGCACGGGCAGTGGTGATTGCTGATCGTATATTTGAGGATTAAATCTGTTTTCTTGTTGTGCAAATTGAAAACCCTTTAGGAAAATATTGTTTGCATCTTTTTTGTTCCCTTTATTTCATTTAATACCAGTTGCTTTGTGGCAAAGTTGCTTAATTCAGACTTAGTAACAAAAACTACTTGGTTCTGACTTAGTAACAAGACTACTTAGTTCTGATTTTGTTGCAAGATCATTTCTCAGTTTTTTTTCTAATTCTGAACCTTCTCGTTTTTGAATATCTATTTTGTCCTCTAAAACCTTTTTTGTTTACTTCCGACATATTGTCGCTTAAGTCTGTTTCAAGACCTCTGATGTGTTTTTGTTCATGTTCAGGTCTTTTTGTGCTGTTAAAGCGAGATAGTTTTCTGATAATTGTTTCAATGAAGGAACATGGTCTGGGCCTTGACAGTTTCTAAAACCTATAATTCTGTTTCCACCCATATCAGGGTCAGTAGTCATAGTATTGTCCCTCGTGGGTAGGTCACTACGTCTTAGATACTCTTGTATTTCTTTCTTTGTTTTTTCCATGTCGGTTTTAGTTGCGTATTTACTAAGAGCGACATTAAAACTGCGTTATTTCTGCTGTTTTTGTTGCTGTTGATCGTTCTGCAATGTTATTAAATATACCAATTTTTTGTTACATTTTATTTTATACATTTAGCAGACCTGAATTCAGCTAATATAGTTGTAACTAAACCCAAAACTCCAATTACTACTGTAGTTAGCAATTGAAAGAAGGAACGTATTTTTGATTGTCTTGTTTCAATAGGCATTCCGGGAACTTTGAAATAAAATGAAACATGTTTCAAAGTTCCTAATTGATTTTTTAATTCTTTTAATTGTTTGAACATACGAACTTGCATTTTCTTACTTTATAACTTAAAGTAACACGTTGGCCCCCCGGGTCCACCGAAGGCTGGCTCTGTAGCTTCGCCCCCGCTGTAGGCTCGTTATCAACTTGACTACATAATACCATGTATTGATTGGCAAATCTTGAATCGAAACAATATTTGTCATTTTTTTCAAAAGATATAATTTATATTAAAAAATGTTTCGTGGAACAAAGTATAACGATAGATACGTATATACTGCTATTCAGCTTAATACACCAATTAAGCTTCCTGCTGACGGACAACAAAATGAGAAAACGGATAACAAGTTTTCCCTTATGGACAAAACAAGTTTTTATGACTAGTATAATGCATACCGTTTTGTTAAATTTAAAGTAGAAAATCTAGCTGATGGTAGTGGACTTGATAACAAAAACATTTCCGTTATTTCAGATGTAATTAATCTCATAGAACAAATAACAATAAGACAAAATAGTAAATTCTAATATATGGTGCTGTAACCGTCATATGAATAAACCGGTGGTAAAATACTCAATAAACCACCACCAGAACAAACTGGCGACGTCACAATGTATTTTGTGCACAGAAACGTCATATTATCGGAAATGGCGTCGTCTGATGCAGTGTGCAATTAGATCCGTTCTTCTGCATTTTCCCATATTAGAATGGAAATAATTTATGACAGCCCGTGGTTTGTGTTCGATTTTACCACAGGATAGGCCTTATTTTCTAAATTGTACCCCTCTCTCCGCTGTGCTACGCTCAGGGTAAAATTTTTACGAAAAAAAGCCTACCTGTGGTAAAATCTCCAACAAATTACGGGCTGCAAAAAATTATTTCTTAAATATTTGTTAAGGATATTTGATAGTTTTGGTCATTAGTTTTGTTTCGTTTTTCTCCGTGTTTTTAGTTGATTTATTTTCGTTTTAGTTGTGTTTATATGTGTTTTTTCTCTTTTTTATTTTCGTTTTTTACTTGTTTTGATTATCATAGAAAATACGAAATTTGATCAGACATGGATGTGTTTCCGCATTTTTCTGTGCATCGCTTCGAGTTCTAACGTGCGTGTGGAGAGGCACCTTTAACATTACCTTACATGTTCGTATAATAACTGGTGAAAGGACGAGTGACTGCTTTCACATCTATAAATCATCTAATATCGATACTTTTATGGTTACGTTCTTGTCCTTGCTACTTAATGCCTCTTTGCCATCTGATAAAGTAGCTTGTTCAATATACGCTCAAATCGAATCAATTGATTCCAGTTTTATGAGTAATTTATTCCTAATATATATTATGGGCACAGTCGCGATGCATGACTAAAATAAGCTTAGGTTGGGCTAATATTTCAAGCTCCGTTGCTGCTAAAGATTGCATAATATATAGGTAACTCTCAGAATCACAGGAACAATTTTACTAAGTCAGTTACTGTTCAGAGTATCCACACTCAAATCTTGGACGACAATAGAAATCACGTTCTTCTCATACGTAGTGAGTGTCTTTTACACCAAAACGATGCTCAATAGTATAATGTACTACTGATAATAGGCCGTAAAATGGAATTAAAATTTCAGGAAGATTGTACTTTTGGTGAATATATTATATCGCAGTCGATTTCCACTATGAACATCCTATAGGAGGCAACAACTGCATCAGGAAGCAAGACAGGAGAGACAAGAATGTAGAAAGTTGGACTGGGGAAAGTTTATGTCGAATATACTATCCGATACTTAAGGATTTTTAAAGCTGCAGGCAATGTGTTGAAATATCCATAAACAAATTAAACCAATTTGTATACATATGTAAATATGTATGTGAATATGTGCATCTTGACCGTCACTGCGGGGACAATTTCTCCGGGATCCAACTGCTGAGCCACGTTAGATCATTGTCATTGAAAAATGAGTATAATTAACAAAAATAATCACAACAATTTTAGTCAATCCCTCTGGATTTTGATACCTTTTCTGTCAAACATTTAAACAATACGTTGGTAAACCGATAGTAAATTTTAAAAATCGAGGGACATATATTTTTTTTATCTATAAAGAGGGGTGTTGGCCATTTTGAAAGCGTGAGCATCAAATCATTCTGTTCCCCCCAATTATGTTTCTCCAAAATCTTTGACCGCCTTTACTCTGCATGAAAAATAGACCTCCCCCTTTCTAAATTAATATGACTGCTGTAAAGTGTTATTTTCATACTACATATTGGCACAATTTTGCGACTCCTTGTCGTTTGGCCCCGACTACCTGTTCGTCTCGCGTTGGTTCTTTCTGTGTTGATGGACCCGGAAACGTGTTTTATACTTAATACTCATTTATCTCGGTGCAAGAGAAAAAAGTTTTTTTTCATTTTTCATTCATATTTGCTAAGTTAATTTTATTTAACGTTCTTCCGTGCATATTTGTCCCATTACTTTTTACGACCCCCTAAAATCAGATTTGAAATATGAAAAATTTTAAATATTGAAATATACATGTAGATACATGTCATATTTATCAAATCAACAGATTAAGAAATATAGCATCTCGTCTCAATATAGCAATATACGTGTAAGGATGAAAATGACGATTTCTGCAGAACACTTTATAATTCGTATTTTTCATCTCCTCCAGTTGGTACACTGTGGTTCTCCCCGAGGACGGTAAAAACAACCTGTTGAAAAACAAAGGAAAGACAAAATAATAGTAATTTCCTAGTACTTCACTAATAGAAGAATAAATCACATTCCATAATGTACATAACGATGTAGCAAAGATACTATGAACACACAAATATGTCTCGTCAGCTAGTTTATTAATTTGAAAAAAAATGTCATGCATTGTAAATTATGAAAAGAAAAGTTTACGGACTGACATCGTTGTTCTATGATTATATTTGGTTTCTTGTGATAGGGCTTGAGCATGGATTAAAATCATGTATCGATTTATCAGAAACCGAGAGAAAAGAGCTATCTTATAAATCATGATTAATAAAGATTTGTTCAGAAATGAAAATAATATATCAGGAGACGTAGATATAAACCATAAATGGGTGGATTTATAATCAATTTTGTAACAAAGAAATCCAAATAAAGCATATGAATAGCAACTATTATTTATATCAGTCAGCACAGAAACAGGACAAAAACAGACAGTATATTGCACCCATATGGATGTCCATATATACCTATGATCACGTAGACATATTTTCATATACATCGATCAAGCCGTGGTATAGGAAATATTCTGATATATTGCATATACGTTACTGTATAATTTGAATATACGATGCATAAGTATTACAAACATATAAAACGTTGTATTTTTGGATTGTGTAAACTTTTTATGATATATTTATCAAATAAAAAAATTAAAAAAAATAGCTTCTCGTCTCAATATAGCAATATATGACTAGAAATGAAAACACATGGTGATTTTCTGTTCTTCCAGTTGGTACACTGTATTTCTCCCCGAGGAAACAACCTGTTGAACAGCAGAGAAAAG
>JAOXYJ010164390.1:0-10715 GCA_028566555.1 Lithophaga nigra
ATCCGGAAACGATGTTAATAACATACCAGATGTTACAACAAATCTCTTGTCATAATTAAAATCATTTATTATTCGATTTAATAAAAATGATGAGAGTAATAGTATACTATACCCCCTCAAAACTTATTACCAGATGGTAGTCATTGCTTGTTTGGCATACAAAGCATTTTGCCGTGTTTATTCGACTATTATTTGTATATATTGCTAATGTACTGTAAATTAGTCGAACGTAAGGGGGGGAGGGGGTTGAGTATTAGGTTCCCTTCAGCTTTTCGACCTCTTTGTACCTTAAAGCCAGCCGAGAGTATACGTTATTGAATGGAAAACCGATAGCTACATTTTGATCTGCCTCTGTTTGTAAATGTGCATTTCAAACAAACTACTTGCGTAGGATATATCATTTCAAAGAAGCAGTCAAATAAAAACTGCTGAAAGTGTCCTCCTGACCTGCCCTCGAAGTAAACTTTATTTCGTCAGAGCGTCTGTCGCAATTAAGCCTCGTTTTGTCATAATGTATGCCCCAAATTAACAGTCCGGACGTCAGCTCAGCTGTCATCAAGATAGCTTCGGGGTAGTCTTTATGACAAGTTTATGTTAACTTTGAAGGAGATTAGGTCTGCGCGTAATCTGTATAAAGTAAAATGGCGTTAATCCCCATTCAGTCTTATATTTCTGTAAAAGACATGGTCGCCACCTAGAGGTATCATTTTCGAATTCTGCTTTATACATATAGTTTCTTTGACAAATATACGTTCAGCCGCATCTTCGAATTTGAGAGCCAGTGATATTCTAATACATATGGAGGCCATCCTGAGTGGCAAAAGCCACTAGCGTAACACCGTGTCGTGCATTTGACGCCAACTCGTCCAACCTAATGTGTTAAGGGCTGCCAAATACCTACGCACGACCGTGGCTTTCGCTGTTTCAGCAAGATGGCTGTCCAGACTTTCCTCTCCAAGTTGGTACATGTATGGCAGTCCAGATACATTTCGCATAAAAATTACTGAACCTGATCAGTAAACCCCAAAACCCCAATGCAAACCTCTAACATATACGCAATACCGAGCAATTTGAATGAAGAGCAAATGGAAAACAGAACGGTTCTTAACCTTTAGTATATGAATGATTGACAATCAATAAATTGATTCCTGGTCTAGTAAAACAAATGTTGGCAGAAACCGTTTTATAGTAGACAAAACAAAATCAGAAAAATCAAACAATTACAACCACAGCTTCCTGCAAACTTAATGTTTCACATGAAAAAAATTTTAAAAAATTAATCGATTTTCAGCTAGGGTAAATTGATTTCACAATGTCCTTTTCACATTCAGTTCATACACAAGTTGGTTTGACACTTGCTAATTTTTCAGCGTGTAATTTTGTATCATGATCAATAATTTAACACATAAAATAACTATATTCTGTTGGCGATCTCATCTGGCAATTGACTTGATGCATATACGTGTCAATTGATTACATATGATTTACGCGAATATTGTGCAATCATCTTTATTACCACGACAATAACATGAATTATTTCAACATGAGGCATATGTAGAGAAATACACTAACTACATAGTATGTTATAATCACTGTCATTTAACGACAAACGTGTGAATAAACAATGTAAATATGTAAACAATGTGTTTTTTCCTTAATGTAAGTGGATAGACACTCCAAATTGATGTAAGATATGAATAAAATAATATAGAAATGTCTAAATCTGATAAATAATAAATGTATTACGTTTTCTTTACATCAAAATCTTTTCCTACCAAAATTCATCTTTATTTTATCAGTTGGCTTTAATTTTACTAGATAATCATGTATATGATCTTAATGATGCATTTCATCTTTTACTTTTGACGAAAAGAAAATGCATTACGAACTAATGGAAGAAATTTAGGAAAATAAAAATATATTACTTACCTTATAAACATTTCGACTCCAGTTGATTCGATGCATCTCTTAATTCCTTTCCATGACTTTTTTAATTTAAAAACTTGTCTAGCATCTAATGGTAGACGTGGATCGGTTGGAGCAGGCGGAGGCGGCTCGGGTATAGAACCATCCGCCATTTCCTCAACATCCTCAGATACTACTACCGGCCTCGACTTGACTTCGATTTGTTGTGAACACTGACAGCCCATTATCATATCCTCGTCATTCGAGTCTCGTAGGTCGATAATCCTATACAAGCTAAATTATTCTGTTTTAGAAGCGATTTCATTCATAGGAGAATCAATCTGTGCGACAAAACGGAGTACTTGAAAATAATTCAATTTTCTCACAGTAAAAATAAGACATGATGATGGAGAAAATCTGAAAAGAATGAAACGAAAAGCATTTTACCTTCCCGGGACAGCATATAATGATCGGAAAATAATGAAAAAAAGAAGATTTTTTGTAATCCGATTGTTTCTTCAATATAGAAATGTAAGGTTTCTCTTTATATTATAAGGAAATTATATGAATATTATGATACTTTATCCTATTTTCGTATTTTATAATAACACCATTATAGTATAAAATTGCTTCACGAAACGATATCTCGAAAACTGAATGAGAATTGATACAAAAACAATAACATTATCAATAAATACTTCACAGATAATTACGTAAAATAATATTTTCCAGAAACATGTCATGCTTGTGTAAATGCATATTTGCAAAAACTCCAGTTCTTCGAAATAAATCGGTTATCAATTTGATATTTTTACATTACAATAGAAGAAAATGATTTCCAACAGGGATTTTTGCTGTTACGTAATAAACAAAAGACTCCGAATAACATCCAAAGGGAAAATCTACAAACCAATGGCAGGGTGAACTTCCCCCTGTAAAATCCGTCAGAGGTATGCCACTTTTTCTTTTGTTTTCAGTTTCTATTTGAAAACCGCGTTCTTTTCATTTGGGCTCAAAATACTTCGAATTCATATACGACTATCTGCACTGCGTCCCTCTTTTGAAGAACAATAAGAAGGTCTTTTGTCAGCTACACTAAATTGAAGTGAATTTCCTGGTCTTTTGTTAAAACATGACTAACTATATGTAGACAATGTCAATTATATCTAAAACATACAAAATACGCATATATTAAGGCTGTAACACCTGCTGACCTCAAGAACAAAAATGCAACATGTACAAAATTAGTACATGTATAATTGGTAATAGGGACATAAAATTGAGAAACACACATTTTACAAATGCAACCGCATACATACCTCGATAAACTTTGTTCGCCGTTGAATATGATATATGTAGAGTGGTAGTTAGTTAGTAATAGCGTGTTCGATTTAATTTTTAAAATCGTAAAATTTATTGATAATATATTTCCAAAGTACATCTTGTCTACTGTCGTATCTAAATGTATATCAAAGAATTATCTAGATTACATCGTCCCTTCATTTGCTAGTATGGCCATGTAATCAGATATAAAATGATTTATCAGTTTGATCTTCAGTACCTTATTTCCTTCAAATCCGAGCGGTAGATGGTTAAGTTAGAACTCATCCCTTCACTTTCATGAATTATTCCAGAATTTCCGCGTCACTGTACAGTGCATCGTCAGTAACCCACAATTGATTGAACCGTAATAAACCGTGGATTACCGACAACGTGATGGAATGAGGAACGTCGCGTAAACAACTGTGGGTTACCGACGATGTGATTGAGTGAGAAACGTAACGTAAACAACTGTGTGTTACCGACGATGTGTTAGAGTGAGGAATGTACCGTAAACAACCGTGGGTTACCGACGATGTGATCGAGTGAGAAACGTAACGTAATCAACTGTGTGTTACCGACGTTTGTTAGAGTAAGGAACGTCGCCTAAAAAACCGTGGGTTACCGACGATGTGATAGAGTGAGAAACGTAACGTAATCAACTGTGCGTTACCGACGATGTGTTAGAGTAAGGAACGTTATGTAAACAACCGTGGGTTACCGACGATGTGATGGAGTGAGGAACGTAGCGTAATCAACTGTGTGTTACCGGCGATATGTTAGAGTGAGGAGCCGTGGGTTACCGACGATATGATGGAGTGAGAAAAGTAACGTAATCAGCTATGGGTTACCGAAGATGAATACTTTGAAGATTTCATGCAGAGTTCAACCTTCGGTGGTCGAGCGGTCTAGCCACAAATGTAATTGATCATATATGTCCATACAGATCACTACATGTACTAGCAGGCAATCGTGTCTAAGATGAAAGGGTTGTCATGACATTTTGAAATGGCCAGAACGACGCTTCACTAAAATTTACATCACTTGTAATAACGTTTAGCTACTTCCGATGTACCTTCTGATTGGTTTGAATAAGCTGTGTTAAGACATTCAATCAAATCTGGTGTTATAGTCAACAGTTATCAAGTTATGTTCTTGAATTGGCAAACTGGGACTTCATGATGGGTATGGCAAGCAGAAAGTGACGCGTTTTCTTTGTTTCAGAGACTTTACATATATGAAGTCATTTGATTGTGATGTTGTTGAAAACAGTAAAATGTGTTATTTTTTTTATATCAATGATGTGTAAATCTTTGAAAATAGAGAAAATATTGTGAGAAAATATATTCATTCATAAAATTTTAAGATTTAAAAGGTTTAATAAAACAGACACGATTTTAATAATGAAAGGATAAGAAGTAACTAATTATATTCTATAGAAAGAAGACTGAATTTTGCTTCAGTGGCGAGAAGAGTTTATCGAACATGTGTACGGCTGATGGGTAAAATCTGTAATTTGTCAGTTTTATTTCCTAACTACCAAATACATTAATTTTGTCTATATACTGCATTGTTTTATCGTTGGAAGGGTGGACTTGTAACTTAGTGTATGCGTTTTAAGTATCTTATGATCTTTTCAAACAAACCTAAGTGTACTCTGATTTCAAGCTAATAGTATTCAGTATGGCTGTCATTCAGAAATTCATTTTGTGGGAAGCAAGTTGATCAGTTGATAGAAAATGCTACAGCTATGATCTGTGTTTTTAGAGCGTACACCGGTACATTTCTGAAATCTATATTTCTGTGTTATAGGGTCTTTGCGTATTAACTCATTTGTAGATATCAGTTCGAATAATTTGCTCATATAATTTTCTGATTTGCTACCCTGTAAGCAAAAATTGATCTTTGACATTCATCTTTGATACATTATGTGAAATATTTTTCAAATTAATGCTAACGTATTCTTGACATTGCCCACGCAGTTGTCAATTTCTGGTTAACTATGATCACTGAGAAACCAGGTGAGCGATCCAGACTGTTGTGAGCCTCTATGTGATACATGTATTTTAGAATTGATACATTTTTAGAAATACATGTACAAATATCAGGTCCAGGTTAGGCAATGAGATAATAAATCATTTGTTTATGATTTGTACGGACATAATTTTTTGATTTGTTATACCCTATAAGCAAATCATAATCTTAATAAAAAATATTAACTAGTTTCGGCGGCTGTAAGAAACGACAGCTATCCCAACACTTTTTCAGTTTTTCATTCTAAATTTACTCTACCTCCATTTCAAATGGCGTGAAACAATATAACCTTTCAACTCGAAATTGAAAGACGAGTTCCCATTACAAAAGCTTTATCTCAAAAAAGTCTCTGAACCCACTGATAGAAAATCTTATACCTAATCGCAGTTTTCAATATAAAAATAAAAATCCAGTTATAAGCTTTATTTTAAAAGTTACTAAATATTGAAACCTGTAATGGGCGCTGAAACTTCGAATAAAAATTTAAAAACAATACCCAAGAAACTTGAAATATTCTGAAGTCTATAAATTCTTCTCAAATATCACTATAACAAGAAAATTCAGATGTTGTAAATGGCTGAGTCGAATAGGTACATGTAATAATTCTCCTCCAAGGATACATTGTAGCTTTTATGACCCCACACAAGCCTCGCCACGACAGCATCATAAAACATTTTGTTTTGTTCCTAAAAAAATTACATGTACTCAGATAGCATGATAATAAGCATGTTCTGCCATTTTAATGGATCGATCTTTAGTAAGAAAAAAATCTTAATCAAGAATATTTCAATGGCACAGGGTCTGAACTCAACTGAAATTGTGTTTACGTGACACGTTTTGTGTTAATGAGGTCAATTTTCCATCTATGATGGATTTCGCCAAATAAAAAGAAAAATCTAAATTTAAAAGTACTGTATTACCATAGTCATGTGGTTAAGTTTCGATTCAATCAGTTCAGTATTTTGTCACTGTATTATACTTTTAATCGGTCTCGGTAGCCTAGTGATCTAATTAATAAGTGGTTAGTTATATCTGCTAATGATCACCGGCGTCGTAACGTCCGAGCCTGACCAATGCCAAAGCTTGATCGAATCCAACCTTTGTTGACCACGATTGTAAGTTCGGAAGTTCCAGCGAGTACTCCGACTTCCTCTCCAAATAACAACTGGATGCCGCGATATAGCTAAATATTGCAGAAAGTGGAGTAATGACCCATTCAATCAATGTTATAACTTCATGCAATATAACCTGTCGAGAAGAAAGAAAATTAATGTGAAAAAAATATTTTTCAGTATGTACTGCTGTAATGTACTCTACCAAAAATCGCATATAAAGCTGAATAATCAGTTTATTAAAAAAAAAGTACATTACAACGTATACAATTTCACTGAAAATTTACATAATCATTGTGGGAAAATTATACATGTGTGAGGAAGAAAGAAGCTGCATGGTCGGTTTAAACAGGAAGGAAAGGTGTAACACGGATGCATATTATCATGTTTCAAATAAGGAAAAATAAATGCAGTGATCAATTTCCTTAAATGACGTGACTGTGTTAAAATAAATCGATCACTAATGTCTCCCGTCGTAGGGGGTTTTCCGACTATATAAGAGTCATATAAATGTAAATGTTATCAGTCTGTCATCTGAAACTTCGACTAACTTGAATAGTACTAATGATCTTTTGACAAATTATGTACAACGTGACTTCTGGTAATCCAGGCTCTGCATGTACATCTACAATATATCTTCATTCCATGGTTCCAGTACCTACAGTCCATTTATATTTTGCTATCCAAAAACTAATACATGTGTACATTTCACAATCCAGGGACTGGTAAAATTATCATTTCATTTGTTAAATGAAACGATTTCGATCAGCTGTGTTATTTGACAATGTCAGCTATTTGAATCACTTTTCGTCCGTCATCTGACACACTTTTCCACGTGTGCAAAATTAAACTTGGTAGGAATATTTCTTGGATAGTACTTTATAAAGTTTTAGCCGTACGTTATTATTCTGATTTGTTGAAATGAATGGAGCTTTATACAGTTTGTTGTTCCCAATTCCAAGATGGCCACCATCGTAGAACGTATTTATGGAGTATATGCATTAAAATCTCCGAAATCAAAAACTAATGAATTGAAATTCACAATATCTGCCACTGCGGGACATAGCCCAACAAAGGCCAAACTCTGATCTGAAACACGCTAAAAGATCTTCTGAGAAACCATTGAGATAATTAAATCCGAATTGGACGTTTTAAAAATAGGTGAAGGATGCATACTCACTTTTATCCAAAATGTAACTTTGGAATGTCTGACAAAACTCATTTCACATTTACCTCAGATAATGTTACATGAGTATTAACTAAATGATCCGCGGTGGTGGTAGTTTCGATTTTAATTTTAAAATTTACCGTATTAAAATGTATAAAATTGTAGGAAACTAAGGAGTATCTCCCTCGTGCATAGCTCTATCCTTAGCTGGGTTTTTGGCTCCAACTTTTTGGTCGTTTTGGCATTTATTTCTGCTCTACAACCTTTTGGATGTCGTTTTGGTTTTCCATATAGCTAACCCTCGAGCACAACTGATGAAACATTGCTTGTCGAAATGCGCATATTGTGCACTTTTGGTATCATAGATTGTTATTATCACTATGGTGGCACGAAAACTATAGAACTGAATATCCGTTGATAACTTATGTTCAGTTTGTTTTTCAATTCACTTTCTAGTTTCTGTCAAGCCGTTTGAGCCTCCCCCCACCCACCAGGGAATAAAAGTATGGTCTGAGGTAGACTGGCTGTACATATGTAAACTCGAATTTGTTTTAAAACCATCGTTTTGATCATTATTGTGTGCATTTGTATTCAGTTGATATTGTGGTTTTTGACAAAGTCTTTTCCAGTATCAGAGACTATTCAATAAACCGTTGAAAGGTTAGTCGGCGCCATCTTGGATTTGCCCCCAGGCCGAAACGTCATAGTCCAAGTTAACTGTGACGTCAAAGTTACCTAGGACGTTCGTTATGACAATTAAGACATCACAGTAAACTTTATCTATGACGTTTCGGCCTGGGGGAAAATCGACTTAAAAAGGTTTATTCAAACACATTTCAAATACTGCATGCGAGACAGCAAAAAATTAAATGCAACCCACATAATGTCATCCAGTCAATATTCTTCCTGAATTATCTGTTAAAATAGATGCCAGGTACATAAGTTAGTTTTGCGGCATTTTATTACCTGAATGTTATTAAAAAACATTAAATCTACTAAGAAGTATATATTACCGAAAGGAGTAGGGTCACGAAGGGCACATTTCGGCCCTAAAAATAAAAGTATCTGATATCACAATATGGTAGATGTTTTTTTCATTTCTTACGACATCAACATTCAGTAATTTAAAAACTATGAGCATTTTTTCCACTTACCATAGTAAAATTAGCTTAAAAAGTAAGGTCAAACTACAGTTTTCCCCAAAATAGGCAATTTTGAAGCAATTTTGAATATTATTTTCTATTATAAACATTGACCACAATCTTCGACCAAAAATAATGTAGGATAAGATGCATTTCGATGAGACAAACATTTTGAAACAAGACAAATGTTAGTCGAGGAATGTGGCCAACGATTTCTGGAAGAAAAACTATGTGAAAATATGCGAAAATGTTAAAAAACATTTTCAATCAGTAACACAGGATTGTGACTTCGCCAGTAAAATCCCGTATCGAAACATACCTTTTTGTACTTAATATCATCTAAAATTAATATTTTCAGACATTTGTTATTTATTTATCTAAATCCTAATTTTCCTAATTTACCAAATTTTAGGGCTGTTTCAGACCCTTTGTGAACCTACTTCTTTGATGAGTCAAATAATGTCAAATCGGAATTATGTTAAAATAAGTATTTGGACTTTCAGTGATGTGCCTGTAATAAAAGTTGCTCGTCGTTACATGTACATAGGACTTTCTGCGTATATTGATTCGTGTTAACATCCAGTGAGCAATTTTACAGCCATATTCAGGACGAAAACAAGTCAACAAACAATCATTAGGAGAAAACGGGATGAGTCAATGGACAGATAATTTTGACTGCCATTGGAAAAGGAGAACAGGATTGGTAGGGACGGAAAATTTAGTATTTCGACACTGGCGTTTATTTTAATTTAAATTTATTAAGGCCCAACGATTTTAATTTTGCTACAAACCATTCGGAATTCACTTTATCCATTTATGATGATGCACAATGGGAGAAGAGGCGATTTCAGCATTGGCTCTTATTCATACATTAGCTTCAATAAAATTTATTTCTATTGGCCATTTATCATGTTTATCACAACATAAATTAATACATTGTTTATTTTCAGTCCTAATGATTTGCAAGAAAATATTACATGCTGCCATAGTTATTCCTTTCACAGCTGGAAGGAAACAAACCCGTGACAATGCAGTGCATGATGGGAGCATTAGTGGTGATATTCTTTTGAAATGCTGTCTAGTAGCTACATTTATATTCATTTTTGGTTCAACTGCATTTAATGAGTCGATATTTGTGACAAAGGCAATAGCTATTTATTTTAGTACGGTCTATTTCATCACCGTGGTAGTGCTTCTCGGCATTTTGATTGCACATCGTACTAAGAATAGGATAGCAAGTCGCAGAGTGAATACAAACAAAACTGCATCGATCAAGCTTTTCTTTTTATGGATTTTCACAGCCAGCAACATAATTTACAAGGTTTGTAGGATCTGGGCATATGAAACGTGTTTTGAGGAGTATGTTGATGAACTAAAGAAATTAGGCTGTGTAAACAATACGTCCTCATCTGTACATCAAACTGTAGTAACATGGTATAGATCTAGCACTATTGTATTTTACATCGTACAATCAAGTTTCATTCATTGCTTCGCTTACTATCGGTTTAAGAATTCGTTATGTATATTGTATAGTCTCTTGTTAATCATTTTGGCCAATATCTCACAATGGACTTATTTTTTCGCAGAACTATATCTGTCTGAGAGCTCTCAAAATCCCTGCATTTTGAATCGAAAAATAGCCGATAACGTTTGTACAATACGTAAAGTGCTTAACAGTATAAAACCGTTCTGTCAACTTATTGAACTTGAATATTCATTATTATGTATGGTTTGCATCGGTGATCTGTGGCCCTCTCAGGAAGATCCTCACCAAAGAGTATCGGAGTTAACTGATATATCGAGAGAATGTCCCTCTGGGGAATATACAGCTCTACTATCATCTCAGGAAGAAAACCGTTCACAAGCTCCGGAAAGATCAGAATGTCGATTTGGTCTGTGCGCAGTTGCATGTATTTTCCTTGCTCTTATTACAGCTATATCCGCAATTGTAATTGCAAAGTTGTCTTCCTCCGAGAAAATGACGTCAAAAGGAAACAGTACAATACTTTTTGAAGGAACTGCATATGCTGTGGC
>JAOXYJ010164501.1:0-10715 GCA_028566555.1 Lithophaga nigra
AACCTTGAAATATCTCGAGCTCAATATTCACTATAACAAATCCAACAATACATAATACATGTAATTATAAAAAAAAGATATAATTACAGATCTCAGTCAATGTTTATATATTTCAGTGAAGATTTCCATTGATATGTCTGTATTTATTTGATAACATCTTTCAAGGTCCGTTATCTTTATTATTCTATGTTATTTATATAAAACGCGATGATAAAGCGGTTGCCAAATCCAGTTGTTGTATAGCTCCTGAATCTAACTTAACAAACATTTTAATAGTCCATAATAGAATACACTTTTTTAATTCAAGAACTCCAACTAAGTGATCACACATAGTGAATCCTATGAATATTCAAACAATATCTGCATGTACAAACATAATGACCCAAATCAAAAGAATTTAAAAGTTACGAATTTCAACTGCCTCTTGATAACCAATTTTCTTTAGGAAAGACAAAGTGGTAAATAGGTTAATACTGCTTAACGCCGAGTCAGCCAATTTGTTAGCTATATTATTGCGAAAACAAATATATAATTTCATTTTATATTATGCATAATTTATGCCAAATTATACTGTGACATGCGCATTTTGATTTCTGCTTGCACTATACTAGCAGGCTCATCATGCTAACATACTCCGCAGTACATCTCCATAGGCTTATGCATTTATTTATAATTACATATGTAAAATCTGTAGTTTGTGCTATCAATATTTTGCATATCTATTGTACAAATCCATAAGCTGTATTTGCTTTTTGAATAAGTATTATTATCTTTATTGCTGAAGAAACAGTTCAGTAGACATTTCACCCACTGGGAAACAGTATTCTCAATCCCAGCTGGCTAGTCCAAAATGTTGCGTTCTTTCAGAAGAAAAACCATGTACCAATTTCGCGAAGATAACGGTTGGACCCTATACAGATTCCACCCACAATCTCCTCTATCTAGACTGGCAGTTTAACCATTGCATAACAGGTAGCATTGGAAAAAGATGAAATACGTATAACAAACAGAAACCAAGATGACAACAACAAAAATTGCTAAAAAGGTTAGATAATATCCTGATTTAAAGAAAAGGAAAGAAAACCGATGGATCAATGCACAAAAATAGTCAATCAAGGGACGAAGATAAAATCCGGATGAAGACAAATACAGATAGACAAACATCAGACTCAACAAGAAAAACTAAAATCGAGGATGAGTAACATGGACCCCGCCAAAAACATGGGGTGCACTCAGTTGCTCGGATGAGTAAGCAGTGCCTGCCTCTTATAAACACCCGCCGTGTTGCCCATTGTCAGGTCCAGTAAAGGTTATTTTTGAGGAGAGGATAGACGAAACTATGGCCAAGGAAAAAGGTCCGATTTCATGTGGGAAACGGATATTCTATATGACGATAATACAATTTTTGAAGGGATGATTTCAACCTCGGAGCAACAAACCCTTATTTGAGAAGCTTATTCGTTAGCAGTTGAACCCTGACCAGGAAATCATGGTACTGATCACAATCTCTAGTAAAACATATGAGTTGCGAAATGTAAACTCCATACGCCGATGCTGCTGGAATATTGATACACATGAATAGGAAGTTGACAATTGGAAACGTGAAGTCATCATGCTTGTCGTGATTTGGTTTGTAGTCTTCCTCTAAAGTCAATTTCGAGGTGAAGGTCAAGGTATGAAGCTGACTTAGTGGTATCGATAGTGTCCTTAATCTCAAGCTCATTCGATTGATCAAATCCAGATAATCACCAAATCGTGAATTGTTCAATGACAGGACATCATCTAAGTAGCGGAAGCTGTAATTAAAGGCTTGGCCCAATTTCCCTTCTATTTTCTTGAGTATCCCTCGTGGAACTCAGCTTCATACGAATACAAAAACAGGTCGGCGAGGAGAGAAGCACAATTTCATTTGTGTCTATTGGAATGCCGGTTGTTTGTTGAAACACTCGTCAACCGAACTGGACAAATATGCTGTAGAAAAAAAATCTAACATTTTATGACATCGTCTCCAGTGTATTTGTGTTAGTTTCGGAATGGTTTTAAGTAATCATTATCTCTATAATAATTGATAACTTTTAATAACTGCAAATTTTATGAATGACGTTTATGCATACGTCTCTTGTCTCGACGCTGATGATGTCCATGGCTACAAAAATTTACCAGGCAGAAGTATCGGTTTAGATATATTAAGTTTAACGTAATGGAAATGGATTCTATATGCACTAATATATAATATCTGATCAATAATGTTCACAACAAATGATGCCAATATCAGCATGAAACTTTTTTTAACCTATCCACTTTATATCACATGCAACGGCCATTATGTTTTTGGTTCAAATTTCTTATGATTAATCTCAATACTCTGGCTACCTTTATAAACTTACAAACTTTTTGACAGAAAAGCGGCCAGTTCAAAAAAGTCTCACTATATGTGTAAGTTATTAATTTGAAACAAGAAAATGATGGCTGCATAAATCAGCTCTTTGTGTAACGTCTGTCATGAAATAATCACCGTCAATACTGTGTTTGGTCGCCTACGTGGCAATTTTTAAACATCTGTGCAAACTACTATTATTTTTTAAATACATGTAGTAGTTTGAACAGATGTTGTTTTGAAAACGAAAACCATATACATTGCAAATAAAATCTGCATGACATGCATGTTAACAATACTCTACTCGTTTCACATTACTTCTTGTCCCACCAGTCATTTGCGTGCCTAAAGATGATATTACAACATTATCAAATAATAAATGAAACAATCAAAATCCTTAACAAAAATAGATAAAATAAGTGAAATGTGATTCTTTTCGCATGCGGGTTTTATAATCTTCATAATATATAATGAAAATGACGTTTGTAAAGAGTTGAATTGGAAGGATGAAAGGGTCTTTTTCATACATGCCTTGAATACTTCATGAGAGATTTTCACGTGAGAGATACATGACAAGTTACATATTCAACAAATATTTGAATTCTCTCACAAAAAAGGAAAATAAAATATTGTAAACGGTTGCAGAAAAAGACAGTAGATTCATAAGCCAACCAGTGATCAAAACTCAATCATCCATGAATCAAGCGGCAGATCCGAAATCATACGAAGGGAAATAGCACAAACTCCCAAAGTAGCGAAACTAATGGCATCGAAAGAGTAAGCATCTCTCCTACTATGCTAGCATCGCCCGTTCCGCGATTTCATGTCACGTCCAGTTATAAAGTCAAATTCTGGAATGTACGACTCAGTTTTTCTATCTATAACGACAAGATAGCAAAAGATAATCTGATGTACCAGATGCACATTTTAACAAACAGAGGTGGAATAATGAAAAGAGACTAAGATTCCTTACGTATAATGGAGAAAATATTTGACAAGATTGAAAATCAATCTGTTCAGAGATAAACGGTCAGTTAAATGCAAAAGATTTGAATCAATCATCACATAGCAAAAGGATGAGACGTCGATCGGATGAATATGACCTTTCACTTATAATAAAAGCTAATCCGATAAGATGTGAAAATCGTCCCCTAAGAAATAAAGGAGTGTCTGCTTGCACAGGATTTCCATTCTCGTAAAACTTCAGATATACAAATGGAAAAAAGATAAATTTTAGAAATCCCTCGGAGAAATAAAGTGCTAGTTTTGATTTACATTCAAAGAAAAACAAATATGTGTTTCGCTATTGCACGTGGAAACAGGTATATTTTTATTGCATATGCCTTATCTGGCGATGTTTTATTTTCAAAAGCGACAGAAAACCTTTGTGTTGGACACAAAAAAAAAAGAAAACTCGTCGATAGGAAACACATGTATTTGCTTGGCCTCCTGCAACCCAAACTGACAGGTATATAACAACTCTTGAAAGAGACAAGTAGAATGAACATATGACGAAACAAATATGATATTTCATATTACTATATAATCAAATCTGGTATCATATAAAAATAATACGTCGAGAAATAAATTACTTGTTGTTAATCCTCACACAATCCCACAGTGATTGAAAACTTTCGAAAAGGGAAGAAACGAAGTACAGACAAACAGATTAACGTGATACAGCTTTTTTCACATAATGAAAAACGCTTGAAAAATGTTCAGTGAAAAAACAACGAGTTGTATACATAGGGTTGGACCGATGGGCGAACGAACAGATAGGGATACATGTAATCTAGGCTAGCTCCCACTGGAGGTATGAAAAAGAAAGGATATAGATGCAAATGTAAGTATGATGCACGGAAATAGTTCAAGGACAAAACCGGATATATGATCGGTTTTTTTTTTTTTTGGCTAGTTGATCCTAGTGATACCACGGCAGCAAGCTATAGTCAATGCACATGTACTCTATACTAGACAACGCTACATCAAGGTATGTTTGAGTCTTTATATTCCAGACTTTGATTACTAGTGAACATATTACTAGAAACAACAAAACTGCTCGGGAATTTGACCTATTATTGAACATAGGAAACAAATACAAACTGTCAAACAATAATTGAGAATTCATGACGATATTTTAAGAATATTTGCTTACAGTGATAAAAATGACATTAACAGCATACGGTGGTGGCCTGCGCAGATTTTAAAAACCAGAAATTACATCGCAGATAAAAACTGAAAGTATTTAATTCATAACTGGTAACAACAGTAATTACTTATAATAGGTTAATTCTAGAGCAGCGTTTTGTAATGCAGAACATAGAGCAGAATAAAGGTAGTTAAAACTATAACCATTGATTTGTTATAATTCATCGGTAGATATAATCCCCTGCTGTTACTTTCGAATAATGGATCTAGATATTGTAGAAATATGTTTGTATAAATCCTTGATTTTCTTCTGGTCGAAATATTCATGAAAGAAATGTTCACGGAGTTACAAACACACCTGTCAAGAGTCATTTTAAGCCATTTTAGTTGATCATGATGATATACTTTTGTTTTACAGCTCTCTGAATATTTTCAATTATAAATGTAATTCTAAGACAAAAGCCGATATGGGGTAAGTGCCCAAGTTGTAAAGGTTAATGACCACTGTCCATTAAGCTATACTGTAGCTAATACGCTCTTGTGGAAACGTGTCTCGCCCCGGCCGCTTTCCAGAAGCTTACCAAAGATAAGAGGATTCGCCGTTTCCGGGCTTTCCTTACCTAATAATTCTGATATCCTTAATACAGCTGATAAAAATGTTAAATGTGACGATGAATTTCAACCCAACCCAAAACCAACAAAATTGTTTTCCTTTCGATAAATTTCGTCAAATAAGTCCGATGATGCGCAGTATCTGGCGTACATGTAGCTAAGTACATTTTTAATAATGAAATTAAAATCACATGACAGACTTCATTTTCTTTCTTTGTCCTTATACATCCTATAGATGAATTACAAATAAGACTCCTAATAGAAATGTATGATTTGTGGACATTGGTATATCGATCATTTGTGAACTGCTAAGAGGCACAGATTTAATCTCTTTGGAAGGATATTTTGGAAAAATAAAATCTTATAGCATTGTTTTATTGATGCTTGTGCAAGTTAGCTACCCTGCAAATATAACAGACCAAAAATTACACCCATAATATGCAAGGACTTCTGCTATGGACAAAGTAGTCAATATATCTATATTTTTTGCGTCACGTATATTTCTAATCAAACAACAAAACGGATGGTCTTTGCAAATGGACGCATTACAATCTGAAACTACGTCTCATTTGTTGATACCCTCAACAGACGATTTTAATATAACATACCATATAATGACTTCACTAAAGTGAATATTGGATAATGTTTTGTCAACAAAAAGTAACAGTGACCAGGGCTGATGACCGGTGTAAATATTGTTAATAAAACATTATCTTGCATTACATTAAGTGCTTCAACTGTTCTGTTACATTTTTAATAGTAATTAAGCATTGAATATGTGAAACAACTATTTTCAATGGATATGCTGTTTAGTAATAATTATATGTCACTATAACTGTGGAATAGTGCTTTGTGATTAAAGTTTGGAAAAGGAATAGCAGGAAAAGATTTTCGAGGGATGACAGCTATGTACAAACGTAGCCAATGAAATAACAAAGGCAGACTTAAAAGTCAACATGTTTCATCTTTGATGCCTATTTTTCTCAAAATCTCCAAAACAACAAACACCACTTATTAATCCAAGATAATGAAATCTACATGCACAATGCCAATACATTTTTATGTTTTCATTAATTGAAATAGATCAGGTTATTTACAGAAACATGTCTATTATACCCATTAATTTGCCCATATACAAATTTACTTTGGCGCCGGAATTTCTATTCCAATGCTCAGATTAAAAGTTTAGTAAAAGATTTTATACGATTTGCGAGTATTTCAAATCTGCAGCATTTCATGTCGGAACCATAGTAGGCATTAAAGAAAATGTCATCTATGGGTACTGCTTAAGAAGATAGCCATAGGATGTTGCAAAGTTAAAATAATCAAACAGGTCACAAAATATTGATAAAATGTAAATGCAATGGCTAATGGTTTGGCAAAGTTAAAATGATCAAACAGGTAATAAAATATTGATAAAATGTATGTGTAATGGCTAATGGTACCAGCAAACATGCATTCGAGATTGAAGTTTGGGCTTTATGACCAAATTTGTCTACACATTACTGGTGTAATGTTGTTCATCAGGATGCCATGAAATATTACTGATTCCAAGAATTTATTTTGAGAAAAATTTTGAGATACGCACCAGTAATTTAGCATGCAACATATAGTCGGAACATAAATAATTTGTATGGGCATGTTATGTTCCTTGTTATGAGATGTTTGCTTTACCGTAAATTGCTTCAATTTGAAAATTCTGATGTTACATAATTGACGATTCGCTGAATGAAAAGTCACCAGGACTGGTATAATCTATACATCAAATACACTTAAAGTGGTTGTATTTTCTCAGTAATTCATTGTCATCACCT
The DNA here is from genome assembly GCA_028566555.1 of Lithophaga nigra. NCBI lineage: Eukaryota > Metazoa > Mollusca > Bivalvia > Mytilida > Mytilidae > Lithophaga > Lithophaga nigra. The sequence goes on from JAOXYJ010164501.1 coordinate 6,952, forward strand.
CTGGTGGAAAATGCTTTTACAACAATTCACTATAATACCAAGCGATATTTAATAATATTTCAGCAATCATTTTCCCTAAGTTCATCGCGTTAACGTCAAATAATTTCGCATAATTGTTTTCTCCCTTTGGGAAAAGTGTATCAGTGTTCTAGAAATCAAACACTTGCTAAATTAAGTCTTTATATTTTTTTAAAACTGAGAAATCGGTAACCAATAACCTGTACTTTCGATATTTGTAGCAGACGAAATATGACTGTTACAAAAAGGCAGTTTTGTTAATTTACAACATTATGAATGAGAAAACTTTGTCGATATTATTTTGCTAGTCATTCACAGTTGAAGGTAGGCAAAACAATTATGACACAGTGAATTATGACTGTTACATCGGCTAGGAGTGTAATACTAATTTGTTGTTGAGAAATCTGGATATAAGCCGATCCAACAGCCGTGGTTTTTTGGGACTGGGTGGCCTAGTGGTTAAGGTCGCTCATTCATAACCATAAGTCAAACATTATTATCGCGGGCTCGAGTCCTGATCTCCCCGTTTTAAGTGTTATGATATCCACATACCTGTCCCAAGGTTGGGGATTACAAAGGATGAACCTGTTCGCTGTCGATGCCATAATTTTTTATCAAATATTTAAGAAATGGCAGCATAACTTAGTTACCTAGCTATTTTCTGTTCTGTATAACAGTAAAATGTACTGATTAGTAATGATGTAATACTTTTTTAGATTGTATCAACCTTGAAGCATAAATATATTATTGGTCAATAGTCATAGTAGCTGTATTACTTATCTCAAATGACATGTAACAATATTATGGTAATCTCGTATTTTGTAGATAGGGCGCAAAACCAGCCAAACGGCTACTGGCACATACGGTACAGCTTCCTGGTTAATTTTCAATGGCGATAGGAAAAGGATTGTCGTTATGTGGAGCTGTCCATATAGCTTTGACCTTCATAGTAATTGGTTGGGTGTTGGAATCACTGAACCCGGATACGATACTCACAGAAACTGGTTTGATCAAATGTATGACGAAAGTAGCGGCTGGGGCCTTAATTTCGTTCGAGGAGAATACTATTACCACACAAGACCCATATCTATCAGAGATAATAACGTTGAGGTAACCGGAACTATGGAAACGAGCCACAAGGCAAAAGCTCTTATCATTGTTAGACCGCTGGACAAGAAAGATCTGGCAGATCCACTGAAAGGGAGCTTCTGTGAACTCCCTTAAGTTGGTGTCAATGTCAAAAGAATTAATCAAAGACATTAGACAAGAGGACGTTACACCAGCAAAATATACTCTTAAATAACAGCAACAGAGAATTAAAGATTTACTTCACCTACAAACTCATGACATAAACATTTGGGTGTCATATCTGTGAGAGATGTACCACTAAAACTTTCCGTACCCTTCATGTGTATACTAGGGACTGTTTTGAACTTTGTGTAACGTATAAAATGTTACGTCAATGGCGACTTGAGGATCAAAGAATGTTTCGCCTTGTACCTCATAGGATCTTGTGTCTCGTATAGATTAACACAAACAACTCTCTTTGTACAGTTTGCTATACAAACTAGTACTTATATAAATATACTGCCATATTGTGGATTAGTAACTCTCGGTTAGGGCTGGTTTGTTAGTGCGCGGTGCCTTTCTGTGTGGTTGAACTTTTTTCGAAAAAGATCACAATACAGACTTTCAAAGTTAAAAATAGTATTGTCTCAGTTCCGATATCCATTTCCAAATTTTGCAGTGACTGTCATAAAATTTTAAAAATTTTATAAAAGTAATGTTTATCTTGCATAGTTCGCAGGTATCCTTAGCTGAGTTTGGCTATTCCTTTTTGGACTTTTTGGTGCATTTTTGTTTTCATTAATTTTAGTTTTTTCTACATGATCGTCCAAATGTTTGGGTTCTACCAGTACTGGTGAAGTTAGAAACAGAAACCGCGGTCTGCTGTTCAAAATCTAAGAACGTATGTGTGTAATATGTACAAAAATACCCAGAAATGACATCTAGTCTATGGCTTCCATCTCTGGCATTTTCCCATGACACAAAGTTACTATTACCATTTTATGTTAGCTAGGATACAAAGCAAAAATAGGAAATTTATTGTTGAATTTAATTAGAAGATTAAACATGCCTTAAAACAATCTCTATGTGAACAAAAGAAATTTTTCATGTTAGGATTATCGCATTATTTGACAGGAAGGAAAGAAAAAATACACTGAGGAATAAATAACATGATGTAACGAACATTTTACTATATCGAGTTCACAAATATAACCCTGCTTTATCCAACTCCATATTTTGTACTTATTTAACAGAAAAGATGGTTTTATTCGAGCAAACTTTAAAAATTTTATTCAAGACATGTAATGAAACATTCTAACGCAACATTGTATATATCCTCCATTCTTATTGTACGACGTCGAAAAGTTCATGCCTCAATTGAACACTTGATGCCGTAAAAAAAGTGCCCAAATGCTTCCGACTTTTTCAAAAATTGCCGTTTGCAGCTGCATTAGAATGGAGATAACAGTATTTTATTTTACAACTTGCCGGCATAAATTTTCGATTTGATGGTCGGAAATAACCGTTTACTGGCTCCGTTAATGTAAACAAAATTTCCGACCATCAAATGAAACAATTGATGCCGGCAAATTATAAAATACAATACTGTTATCTCCTAATTCTGTTTGATATTCGTACTATATTTGTATTATGTATAATCTTATGCATATGTAGAGATTTTTTTAAACGCTGCAACAAATAATCTGAATTACTTGTGCTTATCTCTACCAGGTGTTAGGCCGAATATAGAATCGATAAGCTTTAAGCTAAAGTCATAATATGTAGTCACAGTGTCTTGTTAAAACCTGTACTTTACTATCTAGAATTTAAGCTCAAATTCCCACTTATTCTACTTAAAGATAATGACAATGTTGACCGTACAAAGTTTAATTAAAGGGACCGTCTTAAAATATTTTCCAGTTTTTGTTTCTTTGAACTAACACATGTAGTTGGCATTTGGAAGATATTTGTTTCTATTATACGGAAAACATATGTTTTTAATAGCCCAGTATCTCAATTTGTGTAGCACACGATTCATCCGTTTGGTTTATTACTTCTATACCTCTAAAGCTCCTACAACAATAAAGGGTTTCAAAAGCCGAATGGGATACTAGACATCAACATGACTTTCTGAAATTTTCTTCCCGTCTCGGGTTTTGCTGCAGTTGTTCAACTTAATCATACCTATCCAAATAGCTTAGGGTTAAGAAAACCAGTTGTTTCTGAGCTTGTTTTACTTCGACATTTACCTACCTACAGATAACGGAAGACGCTTAAAATAAAACCTATTGTTCAAAATGATAACGATATTCTTATTGTAACATTTATTTTCTTAACAACAATATACCAGCATCGTTGGGTACGACGTCTTCATTTCACAGTTCATTCGCTACTTTCTTGGCGTTATCATACACTATCCAGACTTCATCTGATTTCAGTCTGGTGTAAACTGGAGATTGTATTGCCTCAGCTTTCGCTGAATACAAGTGGGAGGTTGGCACGCCGTAAAACCAGATTTAACCCACCATTTTCATTAGAAAATGCCTGTAACCAGTCAGGAATATGTTATTTTCTAGTTTCACATTCGATGACGTGTTAAATGTTAGAGAATGTACATATACATGTGTTTTGTATATTAGTGGAGTCGAAGGGTTAGAGTAATGACGTCCACTGATCTG
>JAOXYJ010164722.1:0-10712 GCA_028566555.1 Lithophaga nigra
TAGCTCACATGGTCCTTCGGACCAGGTGAGCTAAAAACTCAATGAATCAGTACATCCTACAATATGCACACCTGTACATCAGGATCTAAGAATGTTAAAACTATGGAATACATACCTTTTCAGCTTCATCCCATAATTCAACTTCTCCTAAAAATTTATCTGGTCTGGTAGACAACTGCATGTCAAAGGTAAAACCAAATGTATCATATACACACTTCATAAAATCCAAACAACCAGCAATTTCTTGTTTTATCTAAAATAACGAAGCATCATATGAATAACTTAGAACTTTCCAGATTTTCTTCAGAATAAAGAATAACAATCAATGATTTCTTAAAATCAAAGTTTTAATTTCATCCTTCAGCGTGATCAGCATAAAAACTTAAAGCAATTTGCAAAATACTTCTTGATTCACTGATATGAATTATTAAATGAGTCACATTCTACTGCAGTGTAATATGTAATTCTTAACACTCAGTTTTTGAATTTTGTCAGAATCAATTATATTTTGACAATATACAAACCTGATCAGGTCTACAGAATATATGAGCATCATCTTGTTGAAATCTTCTTACTCTAGTTAGACCACTCAATGCTCCAGATATCTCATTTCTATGTAATACACCGAAATCTGCCATTCTTAAAGGTAACTCTCTCCAGGATCTTGGACGATGATCAAACATCAGACTGAAATAAGTAAAGTGATGATAGCAAATGCTAGAAATTTTCTAATACAGATAAATCTGCCTTGACCTCAAAACAGCATCTGCATTGGAAAGATTTAATAATGTGCTTGAGCAGTATTCTTCCTATATATTTTTTTACAGCATCATGGTAAAAGCTATTTTTGCAATAAAACATACACCCCAGAAAATTATAGCATCAGGCTGATTAAATTTTATCCGGTAGTGTATAAAAATAAATTTGTCAGTGATTGGGTAGAACGGTGTAGCATTTGGATAACCTGATGTTAAAATAGAAGTGTAAAGGAGAACATTGACACATATGTACTGATGACCAACATTCCGTTTTGGTATAGACATAGTTAGATTTATTATGTACTAAATGTACACCTACCAGTGTCCTGGACAGTTCATTGGTTTTAAAGCAAACTGTTCTTTATCTACTTCAAACTTGAATATATTATCCTGTAAAACAATCACACATTTAAAATAGAACATCCTTCCATCTCGGTCAATAAGCAGGATTGTAGATATGATACTTAAAACATAAGTGTACCACTCCACACTAATACTACTAGATGGAGTTATAAATCATACACTTTATGTGATGAATTTTTAATGTTTTCTGTCTTTAAATTCTTCTTTCAGCTGTCCATTCGTACCCAAATAAGCATTATCAATATCACATTTGAAATTATTTTACTAAATGTTCATACATTTCAGCAACATCAAAAGAAACAATGTGACCAGCCTGAATATAAACCAAGATTACTTCCCTTTGAATTACAGAAGTCTAAATTGGTGCAGCTTTATTTGTTTTGTAACTTTTACTGAGACTGTCACTAAGACAGCTGGAAAGTGTGCAGAATTTTAATTCTCTGTCAAAATAATAAATGTTAAATAGGTATGTATTGTAAAAAGCCAGCAGTTTCACAAGTTTAGACTTAGTGGATATGAAATGATAAAATACCAGTTCCTAGTAAACACTTATTTTGTAAACACCATTTTTTCAGTTGAGTATATACAGTTTGTACAAGATGCTCAGAACGTCCTAAATACTGACCTACATTGAAAATTTTTGCGTTCGAAAAGTAACCCTGGTCTACTTTCAATTTCGTATATTAAAAGCGGAGTAGTTCATCACCGATGTAAGTGATATTTATTAGTGGTTAGCGCTAGTTGGCAGCTCCCACGAATGACACTTGTTCCATTAACCATGAATTTTCTTCACAATAGTCTATCATTAGCAGTCAATACTATTAAATGTCACAGTACATCAATACTAAAACCTCGTCGCACCAGGCGTGGTACAAAGGCAGGAAGGAACGTTTTTCGACCTATACGTTCTATTATAACGTCGCACAGATTTTCCGAATTAAACCATGTTAGTCGTGTCAACAGAAGAAATCTTGTGCAAATTGTGATCAACGAGAATATTCCATCAACTACAAACTCAATAGAATCTTTAGTTCGACATCGTGTATCTGTGAAAAACCAGAACAAGTGTAATAAAGATAACCTATTAAAAGTTCCAAAAACTTTATCTTTTGATGATTGCTCTAACATCGCATTGTCACTCGTTTCACTTAATACAAGATCAGTCAAAAACAAAACGACTTCTATCAGTGACTTTCTTACACATAACAATATTGACATATTCGCATTGACCGAGACATGGCTTGGAAGTACAATCGATAAAAATGTTATAGCAGAAATTACTCCTGATGGATACGATCTTCATCATATTCCAAGGAGCAATCGTAAAGGAGGTGGCGTAGCAGTCATTTTTAATAAAAGTCTGAATGTAAAAATTGTTTCTAGCAGGAACTCTTTCTCACACTTCGAACTATTAGAATGCAACGTATCAGCAACAAAGCATCAATTTAGGCTTTGCGTGATTTACCGCCCACCACCATCAAGTGCAAACAAGCTGAAAACTTCAACCTTCTTTGAAGAATGGTCCACATTTCTCGAACATCTTGTTATTATACCAGAGGATATTATAATAACTGGCGACTTAAATTTTCACCTGGATAATAAGAATGACATTGAAGCTTGTAAATTCCTCGAAACTTTGGAAGATCATGGGCTTAAGCAACATGTAAATGGCCCGACGCACATCCATGGGCATACTCTTGACGTTATAATCACAAGAGACTCCGGTTCGATTCTGAAAGGTGTGCCAGTTGTACAGGATCCGCATTTATGTGATAAAATGGGTAATCCAGTTGGAGATCACATGGCACTTTTTGCAAGGTTAAGAATCTCCAAGCCACCGAAATGTCGCAAAAAGGTTTCTTACCGTAAATATAAAGAAATAGACCTACACGATATCGGAAATGACTTTTCGGAATCTTTGAGTTCCTTTCCAATCAAAACAGAATCTGTCGAAAATTTAGTAAACCTGTATAATAAAAGTATTAAAGTGGCCATAGACAAACATGCCCCGATAGTCTCAAAGGAGATAATACTTCGACCAAATACTGAATGGCACACAGAGGAGCTCCGCGATGCCAAAAGGACTCGCCGTATTGCGGAACGCCGTATGCGGAAAACCAAGTTGGCTGTTCATCAGCAGATGTACCGTGACGCTTGTTTACATGCAAACAAACTCCTCTTAAAATGTAAGAGACAATATTATTCGACCAAAGTTGAGGAAGCCGAACACGATCAGAAACAACTCTACCGACTAAGTAGACACATAATGGGAGAAAAATCTGAAATCATTCTACCATCGCATCATAATGAAAAAGACCTTGCCAACAAGTTTTGTGAATTCTTCTTGAACAAGATTGAAACTATTCGTGTAAATCTCAGTGAATCTGTAAACAACACCTCAATCACGATGTGCGACATAATGAGATCGGACAAAAAATTTAATGGCTCCCACTTAACATTTTTCAGACCAACAACAATCTCGGAACTTTCGAAGATCATACAGTCTGCTCCGTCAAAGCAGTGTGAACTAGACCCAATGCCTACACATTTGGTGAAATCTTGTCTGATTGATCTTCTACCAGCAATTACGATCATTGTCAACCGATCGCTTTCTGACTCACATGTGCCAGCTACATTTAAGGAAGCCATAGTTCGACCATTACTAAAAAAGCCAAGTCTAGATCGTGAAGTGCTGAAAAATTACCGTCCAGTTTCGAACTTACCATTTCTGTCAAAAGTTACGGAGAAAGTTGTCGAAATACGGCTTGAAGATCACATAGATTCGAATAGTCTGCACGACAATCTGCAATCTGCATACCGAGCTCGTCATTCAACAGAAACCGCTCTTTTACGTGTACATCACGACATTGTTTCTGCTTTGGACAAAAACTGCTGTGTTGTTCTTCTGATGCTCGATCTTTCGGCTGCATTCGATGTTCTTGACCACGAAATATTATTAGAACGTCTTAACTACTCTTTCGGAATCTCCGATAGTGCGTTAGCGTGGATTGAGTCTTACTTGAAAGACAGAACTCAACGAGTCGCCATTGGGAACACTCACTCAGACGACCTACGTCTTCAATATGGTGTACCTCAAGGCTCCGTTCTAGGTCCAAAATTATATTGCATGTATTCTAAACCTGTCGGGGAAATATGTAAGCGACATAAAATGTTGTATCACTCTTATGCCGACGACACACAGGCATATCAAGTTATCAAACCAGAGGGTGACTGGGACGATCTATCAGAACGTTTGAAATCGTGTTTATCAGAAATAAGAGACTGGATGTCGTCAAACATGTTAAAACTAAATCAGGACAAAACAGAACTTATCGTCTTTGCTCCAAAACATCGAGTAAAACAGATATCAGATTTCAAGCTCCCTTTCGATGGTACCATTTTAAGCGATGCGAAATGTGTAAAGAATCTTGGAGTTTTTCTTGATAAGACCCTGAGCATGGACCAACAAGTCAGCGCTGTTGCAAAATCGTGTTATCATCAAATACGCAGTATCGGACTTATAAGACGTTACATCACAGAAAATGCCTGCAAAACATTAATCTGCTCTCTGGTCACCTCTAGGTTAGACTATGGGAATGCTCTGCTGTATAATGTGAACTCTTCCGTTATAGCTAGATTGCAACGCGTTCAGAACACGGCAGCTAGACTGATCACAAGGAAAAAGAAATTTGACTCTATAACACCTGTTCTTATGCAGCTGCACTGGATTCCCGTACAATATAGACCAATGTATAAAATTTTACTTTACGTTTTTAAGGCAATACACGGTAAAGCTCCTGCGTACTTGGAAGAACTCATCACACCCTACATTCCCGGGAGGTCACTTAGGTCAAAAAATGAAAATCTGTTACAACAACCAAGAGATATTCGCACGAAAACATACGGTGATAGACGATTTGATAGAGCTGGTGCTACATTGTGGAATGAGCTACCACTCCATCTGCGGAAAGAACAGTCCCTTCCTCTTTTTAAGAGAGGTTTAAAAACTCATATTTTTAGACTAGCATACTGTGATGTTCAATAGTTCTGTGATTGTTATTTTCCCCCTTTTAGTCTATACTTTTTAAATTTTCTCAAGTTTATGTCGATATCCATCTTTTATTCATTTAAATTTGTGTTCATTTAATTATGACTTAGCCGAACGGACTTTTTACATATATCTAGGTGAAATTTTAGTGGACTTCTTTTATTCAACTATCGTTTATCTTAACTATTTAACTGACAGTTGTATATATTGTTAAACGTGTATAGGTTTTAGGAATGTAAATATTTTTAATTTCATAATTTTTTTTTTCTTTTGTATCAATAATTTTATATGTGATTTTAGTATATGTATTGTATTAGTATATTTTCATGTTTTAAATGTTAAGTGCTTAGAGTAATTATGTATTAGATAAGCGCTATACAAATACTATGTAATAATAATAATAATATAAAAAGTTGAAGAGCAGAAGTAAATAAATGAAATGACCTAAAAGTGGAAGCCAAACAACCAGCTAAGGACAGAGCTATGCACAAGGGAGATACTCCTTATTTTTCTAGGTATCTGAGTAAATTTTACTGCGGCAAATTTAAATTTTAAACAATTTCATGCTGTTACAGAAATACCAGAAACTGGGCTGATGGTACCCTCGGGGACCTTTGGTCCACCAGCAGTGGTATCCAACCAGTGGTGAAAATAACATCTTATGATACCGAATTTATTGCACAATATGCGCATTTCGAGAAATAATCTCTCATTAGTTGCGCTCGGGGCCTAAAATATGGAAAAGCAAACCAATATCCAAAAGGTTGAAGAGCAGAATTACATACCAAAATAACCGAAAAGTGGAAGCCAAACAACCAGCTAAGGACAGAGCTATGCGCGAGGGGGGATACTTCTTAGTTTTCTAAAATACAGATTTTCAGTTCTTCTTCAGGTTTTCCAATCCGATGATGCAAAAATGTCGGAATTATATGAAAATTAAATTTAGCTATATAAGCAATGTAGAACTGAAAAACTAATACATGGTATTATACAATAAAGAAAACACCCATGCATTTCGTTAGTACAGGTGTTTAATGTCCTGGAGGTATCATTAGGAGGTTGTAACTGTATGAACAATGTAAACTTTACAGTATCTTTGCTATCAAACTGTAAAATCACCCGAAATACTTTCGCTTTTCGTCGACCAAGTGACAATTTTTTGCATACAACAATAAAGCATCCAAATTTTTACCACAAATGAAAGTCACAAAACAAGCAAGGGTGATTGCCTTTCTACCATTATGGTGGGATTGTAGAAGTCATAGGAGTGTAGAGTACCGATTCTATCTGGAATATAGCATCCAATTTGGGATGAAATACATTTAACACATGCTTAGCGTATGTCATAACCCCAAATGGATATAGAATGCTATCGTAACTGACCGAAACCTCACATTACAGGAAAGGGATGGTTACAATCAAATATAAGCATTTCTTTTTCGAGTTTCGATATGGTCACTGATCCGTCCCAAGGACTGACACAAATAAAATATTTTAGACTACGGTCAAATAAAATAATATAACATCCTTGAAGATCTGTTATTCAACTTCCACTTTACAAACGGTTTCCTATATTTGGCAGCGATCGATATCATGTACTTTTTGTTCTCCCATGTTTAAATTTATTATTTATTTCCGAGTATATATATAGTCACGAACGTGTACCCTGAGTAATGAAAACGATCGAGATGTATGCATTATTAAATTTTAATATCCACGCCAGTCTGAACAAATCAGTGCCTAATATATGCCCTACAATGTTGAGCCAGGGTACCATGCATTATAAGAAAACATTCGTGAATTTTGATTCTTTATTCCAAATCTAGCATAAGCAGAATAAGCAGACATCAAGAATATACACAAATATACATCGCACAATATAAACAGATTCTCCTTCTGCTTTCCATGAATTGAGATATTTTTCCACTTGTGATAGTAAAATATCGTAATTTATGGAGAGTAGAGGAACTATTTATTTCTATGATATAAACGCAAAATTCGTATAGCTCGTGTATTGTCCCTTAATTCAGGCGTTAATGCCAATGACGTTACTAATAACATGACGTCATAATTAATTCTCCTGCCAATAACACAGGAATCAGAAATTAGCAGGAATATTTTAATCACTAGTGGTTAATCAAATGAAATACACCGAGTGGTGTACGATAAACCTTTTCAAGGTTAGCCATCTTGGATTTGCCCCAGACCGAAACGTATTAAACAATATTCATTCCCCCTGGACTCTTTTCTAATACACTACAGTAAGTTATCTAGATACTGAGAAGGTAAGAAGTAATACATTTCAATAATCACACACATACGTCATTAGCTATATCGTGACTACCAGAGTTACTGGGAAGGAACGCCCGGACAGCTGACCCGGTGAAACCGCAACCTTGTGTAGATGTCTGGTTACCTTAACACTTGGAGTGGGGCGAAAAGAACTCGAACCCACGGACAGCGGTCTTAGGCTTATGGTTGTAAGTTAGCAACCTAAACCACCCTGCTACCAAGGCCCCTGAACTAGATAAGATGGTAAAGATATAACTGAATAAATGAAGTAACATTAGTAAATGAATCTGACATAAAGAGAAATAAATAAAAAGACGGACAACTAACCGAGAGGCCCTTAATCTGCCACCGTAGAGAGGGCATGGTTTCGGTAAGAATTATTTTGAAAAGTATATTTTACATATAAGTTGCATTTTTCTCTACACATATAAATGGACCAAAAATTTCAAAAACAGGAGAAAACAAAACTCAAATTTTGGAGGACAAGGTGAACACCTTTCAAGTAATAAATTATCTTCGCTGATATCTATTTTAACTAACATGGATAGTTAATAAAATACAAAATACTACGAATTCGATGTAACTATTATACAGGAAAACTATATTCTTCTGCAAATCCCTGTTCAAGCTGCCACTGGTGATAGCTCTAGCTATGAGGATCGGTGTGTCGTTAAACTGATTAGAACTTTACAGAAATTATTCTTTATCAGTAAGACAAAGGCAGGGAAGCAAAAATAATAGACAGACAACATCAAATTAATATAAAATGAAACTTAACCTAGAAATACATACTCCACAAATAATTCCTTCTACGTATATACTATATTTCTAGTGGACGACATATTTAATGGTATGTTTCACTGAACATCGCATGACTTACAAGTTTTTCACTTAAGATACGACAACATCAAATTTTACATAATAACGTCTTTCAAAAATGACAGTGACAAGAACAAAACAACTAAAACTTGAAAATCCAGCGCGCAGAAAATGAAGTAGAGGTGTGTGTGTGTGTGTGTGTGTGTGTGTGTGTGTGTGTGTGTGCTATGGTTAAGTCAGCTTTTCTAGTTACACTCGGCAGATAGAGGTACAAAGTTGTCACGTAACAAAACACAAATTCAATCAACACTTCAGGAAGTTTTTAGAATGTTCCGTGTCCCATTCCATTTTGCTAATACTCATACTGTTTTATTGATATTAATAAAATATTATCCCTTTCCGTAACAAATTTTACATAGATGTTAAAATTAGTCTTCGTCTCTCAAATGTTAATATGTTTATTTCGCATTTCCCAGCTAAAAGTATAAAATATAATCTCCGAAAAATGTATGATACTAGAAATTTTAGATTTTTCAGATATTTTATCGTGTTTTTCTGACAGGCTTTCACAGTTTGCTTTAAGTCAGAAAGCAGAAATAAGGAGAATTTCGTATAAGAAATGACCAGTTGTATAAGTATATTTAAACTTCTGGACTTCAAACAAAGGCATGATTTTATACATATATAGACATATATTGAAACTTTAGCAATTTATATGTGGACAGTGTAAAATAATCAAAATAATGATTATATTATTCACTTACGGAGATGCATTGATATTCAGTGTTGATTCTTAGTGATTGAGGAGGTGTATACTTCGCAAAATTTTACAGTGCATGGATTAGGATTTATTTTCGGACAATAATATTTGCAGTTCTACATACAGAAGATCCGTAAACTGAAATGACTTGCATTTTAGTCTTTTTTGATAATTTTGATTCTCAATCTAGTCCGAAAACAATCACCTAAAGAAACGTGAAAATAAACGTCAGTTTTAACAAAAAGGCTTAGTTTTCCTTGTTAATTTATTATAATAATTATTGGTATTCCTTTCGTGCTGCATCCTTATTTCTTGCTGGTTTTGAAGGAAATGATGCTACAATGTTTTGTCATATACTTCATTATTGGCCGTTCCTGCTAACTTTTACGTAATTTTCCAGTGATATTGTTAACAAATCACAATAAACCATAGAATACTCACTGTAATTTACAAAAACCGCAAATTTCGACTGCATATTTAAATACTGCGTACGTTAGACTATTAATTTCAAACAGAAGCGAATATTTTGGTACAAAAATGCTGCGATTTTGTTAGCACTACACGGCAGGCAGTTAAATATCAAAACCCAGTATGTATTTTAAAGCTTTCACCCAAATTTGTGATACCATAAACAGTGTATGATTCGCAAAATAATTTCTAAGAAATTATTCTTTTTACTCCCCTAAAGATACCTTTCAAAATGAAGACTTGTTTTTGTCTTATTTGAAACTTTATTTTTGAATTACATAATAACTAATACTTTTTTCTAAATCATAAATACTAGTATTAAGGGCACATAAATGATAAGATTTGGGGAAATATGAGGTATCCTGTCAAATTCTCTCATCTTTAAAATTACTCCGGTCTCGCTGCATCACCTAATAGCAGGTACGTCAGAAGCAAACTTTATATTCAGGCGTTACCACATTATATATACAAGATATTTGATTAACATCTCATTTAATGAATTGTAATGGTTATTGTTATTATCCTTTACAAAATATTATGAAAACCGCTTTCAATTCGTTCAATTTACAGATGTAATTAAATCGTTACTACATGTAATTCTCGATCATAATTCGGTTTTGCATTTATTGCATCCAGCATAAAGTATCGATTATTGACCAACTAGAGCAACACAAATAACCCTAAAATCTAGCGGTTAAATCATTCCCTGGTTTTGTACGAGCTTATACATGTATTGAGTTTAGTATTATGTTACGTTTGTTTCCTCGTTCTCTCCCTTGTTTGTGTTTGATTCTTTGTTGATGATGGTCTTGTCTGATCCTCTAGATTTCAGTACCTTCGGTACTCCTCTCATTCTATTGTATTAAAGTACATGTATTTATAATTAGGTTGTAATAGGTTTTAGAGGCAAAATTATTCATTACCAGAAACTGAAAATACAATTTGTTTTCACTGGAGCTGTACTATTATTATATAGATGGCAATGAAAGATCGTGATTTCCGAGTGAAACTAAATTCGATATTTCACTGTGGTGACGTCACAATGCGAAACATCATTGCGTAGCCAATAACGAAAAACGTAGTACGTTTCAAATTAGGTCTGAAATTATTCAATAATATTTAGAAAGATCTATATAATAAAAAATATAACTAATCCAGGATTTTGATTATCAAAAATATTCCTCTCGTGACCGAACAACATATA
>JAOXYJ010164831.1:0-10712 GCA_028566555.1 Lithophaga nigra
AAAGGTTTTAGGTGCCAGTTGTTTTAAGAATCATTCAGTCGAAAAACATGATTGAAAAAACTCGTTGAACTAACCATGCAGATTTGATGTTTGATAGGTACTTAACAAGAAATGAACTATAATTCTTCTCTGCAGTTCTGGTAACTAGAGATAATTTTTATACAGAATGAAAGTAAACTGTGTGATATTCATGCAGTTATCTCCCCTGTTTAAGCCATTTACAGTGCATTTCATATAATTTATTTCTCCCATTACCAGAATATAATAGGAAAACCAATGTTGTTTTCGTGCACTGCATAAAAACCTGTATTTGAATCAATATAAACCTGAACGGGTTTTTTTGGTCATGTTTTTCCACTGCCTGATTTTTGGTCATGTTTTTCCACTGCCTAATTTTTGGTCATGTTTTTCCACTGCCTGATTTTTGGTCATGTTTTTCCACTGCCTGATTTTTGGTCATGTTTTGCCACTGCCTGATTCTAGGCAGACTGGCATTTAATGAGTGTATACTGAGGATTGTTGTATATCAGCATATAATGGTGAATATACTGTTATATTTTATTTCAAAACTGAGGTTATGATTTGAATAGTGCTATCATTTCATATCTATTCTGTAGAATTATCTCAGACTGGCCGTACAGAATCAGTATCACACGAACAGATAGTGTATGAAGAGAATTCAAAGTGGAGTTTGCAGTATTATCACGTTATCTACAAGATATGAGAGTTTTCATATGGACTTTTTATATAGGACAGTGATTTACCTGAACTGGTTCCTCCTTGTGAAATACCAGTAATACTGGTTGACACTGAGGATGATCCTGAAATAATATGAAGAAATTATATATCCATTAGACAGCCATAAAGTACTAAAACGGATTAACAAACTTCGGTCTGATTTTGGTCCATACAGTTTTCCATATATTCTAATTCATGATGTGAAAAGCATATTTATTTAAATAAAGGATTCAGACACAAATATTGCATGCAATGAACCTATATTGCAAGTGTTTGGTGTGTCCGGCCTATTTGAAATTCTATGGTTGACAAAACTGTTTTCAACAAGGGGTGGACCCAAATATAATATCATACAAACAAGTAAGGCAATATGTATGGTTCATGGAACTTAGAATGACAGCTAAAGATAAGCATGTCTATAAATGAAACTGGAGTTACCATGGACGTCTGGTTCTGGTATTATACATGTATCTTGTGCTAAATTGGTAAAAATTGCCAATTTTGACCACTACTGGTTTTCATAATGTGGTGTTCAGCTTTTCATAATGTGGTGTTCAGCCAAACGTATAGCTTACGCATACATGTAAATGTAACTGTATTATGAAGGATAGACTTATGTACTTCTTGGTCATGAATAAACAAGTGACAAACATCATTCACTAGAGGATGATTTTCTGATGAAAAATTGCCAAAATTTCATGTTTCAAAGGAAGGGTAGCACCAGCTCACCTCCCTCACCCTCCTCTCCACCCAAAATGGTCTCCCATACCGACCATCCCCTTACTCAAATTATCAAACTTATCCCATACAACATCATTGGCATCCTGCAGCTAATTTGCATAATTTTGTCATTAGCAATTTTTTATTTAAAGAATTTCTGTGGATGTCAAATGGATATGTGGAGGCTTAGTTCTGGACTGCTGTTCTTTAAGCCTAATAAACCTGTGAACAATGTTCTTGGTTTGCTTTACCCTTGATGTATCACTCAAATGCTATTCAGCTTTTCTGACTACTACATTTTTATATAAAGAAATTGGCTGGTACCTGCATTGAAGGCCTTATAAGTTGTCAGTGGTATAATAATATTTCCATGACAGTTTTTAAGTTGAATGTATCCTAATTGGTCCTTTGTAAACCATATTTTATGGTGGAGGCCATACTGAATGTTCACCAAAGGCCATTAGCGGCTATTTTTTTAAAGGAACCATGTAAGAGCTTTCCATGCCATTAATTGCTTAATCTGTTATTTAATACAATTTTTACAGTATTTAAAAAAAAATTTCTATTTTCAGTAATGGCAGCCTTATTGGCTTTTTTGGTCCTGGATCATTGGACCCAAATTTAATAGGGGACCAATACAAGACCATTTTACCAACATTTGGTTAAAAAAGCATCAACACTTTATGCAAAAGAGTTCATTATATGCATTTACCCCTATGTTCTATTTAGAGTAACGGTAGCCAAATTGGTTGGTTGGTGGGATCATTGGACATAATTTTGAAATTAGACACCTTAAGAATAATTATGATCAAGTTTGGACAAAATTGGCCCATTGGTTTCAGCGAAGATTTTTAAAACTCTTTGCCCATATGGTCCTTTGTAAACAAAGTTTAACAAACAGTGGTGGCCATATTGAATGTTCAGCAAAAGTCATTAGTAGCTATTTTTGGAGGGAACCATATAAGAGCTATTCATGTCATTAATTGTACAAATCTGTTCACTCTGTTATTTAATACAATTTTTTACAGTACATAAATTTTTTTCAAAATTTTCTATTTTTAGTTATGGCATCCACACTGATTTTTGTGATCAAGGATCACTGGTCCAAATTTTGAAAGGTCCCCAATACAAGATCATTTTACCAACATTTGCTTAAAACAGCATAAACAGTTTCTGCAGATTAGTTCATTAAATGGATTTTACTCCTACGTTTAATTTATAGCATTTTGGTTTGTTAGCAGGGTCATGGGACACAATTAAAAACTAGATACCAAAAGGATGATTGTGACCAAGTTTAGTCAAAATTGGCACAGGGGTTTCTGAGAAGATTTTTTAAAAATATAACTATGGAAGATGGACGCCAAGTGACAGCAAAAGCTCATAATGGCCCTTTGGGCCATGTGAGCTAAAAAATTGGTTAAGATGAACACAAAAGTTTTTCATCTGTAATGAAATCTGGGTGCACTTTCAATATCACTAATGTTAAAACAATCACTATTTTCTGTTTTCAAAGGATTCTAAGAAATTTAATAAACAAAATCTTTTCCGAAATTCAATGAAAAACTAGAATTATGTGAGCATACCTCGCAGGGTCATACCCCTGCTCCCCTACCTAGTCTAGTCCCTCCCTTTTCCCCAAGTCCATGTTTTGCTATGGGCAATGCCAAAAATCATTTTGATTGAAAAACAAAATAGGAGGTACACAAAGGGATTATATTATAACTGTGGAAGTTTCATTTAATTTTCTTTGCTAGTTCAGGAGGAGTTATAGATAACAGATGGATACTCCCTGTTGGACAGACTAAGTTCATGTTTTGCTATGGAAAACCCAAAACTCATTTTGATTGAAAAACTAAATAGGAGGTGCACAATGGAGTTATGGATAATAGGTGTGGATGGACAAACAAATGGATAGACACCTCCATCACTATATACCTCTCCGATATCATTAGCAGTGGTATAACTACACCAGAATGCACCTACTTGATCATAATGTTGTTTTCAACATTCTTCTATGGAAATAAACAATGATAAAGGATATCAAAATGATTATTTGCCAACCTCTTCAATGTTGCCAGGTTAAAGAAAAGCAAATCAGTACAGTTTAATCCTGATTTACTCCATAATACCTGTACTTATTGTTGACTTTGAAGGTGATATCTTGGGTGTACTGCTTGATGCCGATATTGCAGGTGTACTGCTTGATGCTGACATCTCTGTAGGTGTACTGCCAGATGCTAATATCTTTGTAGCCATACTGTTTGATACCAATATCTTATGTGTATCACTTGATGTTGATGTGACTGAATGCATACCTCTTGAAATGGATAAGGTAGATAAACGGTTTGATGCTGATGTCTTTTTAGGTGTACTGCTTGATGCTGATATTGTTTGAGGCATACTGCTTGATGCTGATTTTATTGTTGGATTACTGATTGATGCTGATATTGTTGTAGGTATACCATGTGATGCTGATACTGTTATAGGCATACTACTTGATCCTGATTTCAATGTAGGTATACTGCCAGATGCTGACATTGTTGCAGACCTGCTGCTTGATGCTGATATTGCTGTACGCTTACCTTGTGATGCTGCGGCTGTTGTAGGTATAATGTTTGAAGCTGATTTCATTGTAGGTATACTGCTAGATGTTGACATTGTTGCAGGCTTGCTGCTTGATGCTGATAATGTTGTAGTAGGCATACCTTGTGATGCTGTTGTTATTGTAGGCATACTGTTTGAAGCTGATTTCATTTTATTTATACTGCCTGATGCTGATAATGTTGTAGGCATACTGGGTGATGCTGATAATGTTAGAGGCATATTGAGTGATGCTGATGTCATCAGAGGTGTACTCCTTGGTATTGATTTTACTGTTGGTTGACTGACTGATGCTGATATTGCTGTATGCACACTGCTTGATGCTGATATTGCTGTATGCACACTGCTTGATGCTGATATTGCTGTATGCACACTGCTTGATGCTAACGTTGTTGTATGTATACTACTAAAAGCTGATGTCATTATTAGTATACTGCTTGATGTATCAGCAGATGTTGTCGATGGAAGTAAGGTAAATAATGTTGAAGGGGTAATCAAAACTGAAATAGAAATTGTTTGGTTATAGTAATATCTGTCAACAGATTGAAAGAGGCACTGGTGAAGGAAAGCTATGAAGGAATCGACCTAGCTTTGTTAGGTGAGGGGTCAACAAACAAGATCCCAGTATACTTGATAAGTAAATCAGCATCATATCAAAAATATCTTGGATTTTACTTTCTGATAGCAAAAATACAATAAAATGAAATAAAACTGACATAACTGTTTAAAATAAGCATTTACTTACACAGTTTAGATTCTTAACTACCAGAATAATTTTGCTGAGTATTCATATTTTGATCTCTGTTTTCTACAGAAGTCTATCTCAGGAATGTATGTCCACTGCTGTTGATAAAAAATGGAACTAAAGGGTAGTTTTTACACACTTCCATGTTTTACAGGGGATCCCAAGACTTATTTTTATGCAGTATATTAGAACCTTATTATATAATTGTTTCAGTTATGACATTATTATTACTAATTTGTTAAGTCTCATGATCTCTCTTTAGAGCACTCATTACAGACTGTTATCTCCCTTAAACCTTCATATTCCATTAAGTGCACTTTTTATATTTATGAAGCATCACGGGTATATAATATACCTGGTTCTGTAACATTTAGCTGGTAACACCTTGGATCTTCTGATGGGCTGAAAAAATAAATACACTGATTCAGGTTTATTTATTTTTACACCCAACAATACAGTCTTCACTACATCAATTTCACATATAATATATAAAAAATTGTTGTTTTGATTGGACATTCAGTATGTTCTACTTTTATACAGTATAGTCTTTGTCTTATTATGGTGGACTATACCTAACAACTGTCACTATCTTTACAGTTTAAACTTTGGATAATACTGACAAAGCATATCACAAATATATTAAAACTATTACTACTACCTCTAAAAAATCTTAATAGAATTACTAAATCAACTGAGATTTTGTTGAGAACTTCCAGGTATGGAAAGGTTTTCTATTGCAACACAATGCCATTTTCCGCAAAATAACTAGTATACCTCTTTAACTTTCTAAAAAGTTTGAAAATATCTTTTCATTAAAAAATCTTGCAACATTTAGGTAATACATGTATGTAGGGTATATAACTTTGACATCAATAATAGCTATTGATTATATGGATTTTTCAGTACACATACCTGACATTGATCTGAATACAGACTTTCCTCAGTCCTGTTTCTGACTCTACAGGATGAAGGACTACATCAGTTTTACAGTCCAGTCCACTCTTTACTGTCTCCATTGGATGGACATCTGTTATCTCAGTTGTTCCATTTTCTTTAGACAGGGTAGGACTGTAAAGAGATATACAACAATCATATAATATTTATTTAGTTTTCTTTATTCAACTGGAAGCAGTCACAATGTATGTGAATGCTGATAAAAATGATAATTTTGATACAATACACAAAAATGATACTTTTGATACAATACACTGGTAACTTTTTGTTAAAAAATGTTTATTGTATCAATAATCCTATATTTGGTAGTTTAAAGAAAACAAGAAAGGTTGACACACAAATATATCTCCCCTGCCTCCACATCACACGGGGAAACACATTTTATATTTCAAGGTAGGTGACATGTGTTGGGCTGATATGTATATCTCCTGATGAATGTTTCATTCTAATATGGTTCCTCTCAAATGTATAGTTACTGATAAACAAAGCCAATTATAAAACTTTGATGTAAATCTAACAAAGTCAGTGGATCATGAAAATGAGGTCAAGGTTAGGTGACATGTATCAGGCTGACATGTGCATCCCCTGATGAATGTGGGGACCTAATATAGTTGCTCTATGATGTATAGTTGCTGAGAAACAGAGCTAATCACAAACACTGACGTAATTAAGTAAGTGAAACATGAAAATGGGTCAAAGGCAGGTGACATGTGACAGTCTGACATGTACATTTGATGAAAGTTTCAACCTAATTTGGTTGCTCTATGGCATATAGATACTGAGAAATAGAGCTAATCACAAAACTTTGATGTAAACAAAGTCAGTGAACTATGAAAATGAGATCATGGTCAGGTGACATGTACCAGGCTGACATGTACATCCCCTGATGAATGTTTGAAACTGATACGGTTGCTGTAAGATGTATATTACTGAGAAACAGAGCTAATCACAAAACTTTGTTGTAAATCTACCAAAGTCAGTGAATTGTGAAAATGGGGTTATGGTCAGGTGACATGTGTCAGGCTGGCATGTACATTACCTTATGAATGTTTGAATGTAATATGGTTGCCCTATGATGTATAGTTACTGAGAAACAGAGCTCATCACAGAACTTTGACATAAAGTTTACAAAGTCAAAGGACTGTGCAAATGAGGTCAAGATCAGGTGGCATGCATCAAACTTGACATGACATTTCCTAATGAATGTGGACCAATTATGGTTCTTGTATGATACATGGTTTCTGAGAAACAGAGCTAATCACAAAACTTTGATGCAAAGTTAATGCCGTCGCCACCACCTGAAAACACACACCTATTTCTCGCTTCTGCGACATTCATCGCAGGCGAGACAAAAATATTTTGACACAGAATAGTAATTTCACTTAAAGTCTTAAAATCTTTATTTTATGGCAGTTTTGCATACTACCTTTGACTTCCTTTGAGAGTTTTTGCTTATGCGATATGTTTTTGTTTTATATAATTATATATATAACAAGCAAAAGCATTTATGCCTACTGGCTTTTCCGGTTCACTATCTGGCCATCTTGTGCATATTTACAATGTTGTTTTCTACTAGTGGGGGTAGCTAATTAGTGGGTTCAACCAAATTGATATTGAAAATGATATTTAGTGAAGACACTGTCTAGGTCAGCAGAGACTCATTTGGTTAATGAAGTTGATTTTCAGCACAAGTTAACAGTGATTTCACCTATCTAAACCAAAAGGTTAACCATCCAAGAAGGAAGATTCTAGCTGCTGCAAAAAGTTTGAGAAAACGGAATTAGAAGTGAAAATGCTGTTTTGACCTAAATGGAAAATTTATCCAGAGTCGATTATGCATGGAATGTTAAGTTACAGTGACATATTTATATGACTGTTGAGCACTGCCCAAGATGCATCAACCAACCACTAAACATTGAAGTACTATTTTCAGTTCCTAAGAAATGGAGCTAAATACAAGAATTAACCTTCTTGTCTGGATAGATGCACGAGCAAGACTAACATTATGTGCAGAGGAGCATAAAAATACATAACATTTGCTAAATACATGATTATTTACCATTCTCCATCTGGTTTTTGATTAGTTTCCATTGGTAGATGGCAATATGTATTCACTTTACAAGCTATTATACTGTCTGGTTTGAATGTTTTCTCTGTAAACTTTGGTGCTGTCTATAAGAAATATGTAAGTATGCAACATCAGTTTCAAAATACCAAAACAGATAAAAATGTAAAAAGATAACTGTAACTGTTTGTAAAAGTCATTAATTTCAAGGAAAGAACATAACAAATGATAATATAATATAATTAAGTTTAGTATCTATCATCTCAGGGTCTTCACATTTTGTCATGATACCTCTTCAGAAGTTCCATCCCTTACATTATATCATGTTATTTTACAGATGTTAGTTCCTTAAAATCACATCATGGCATTTCTATAGAAGTTAAACATCATGTTACTTTTACTCTCCTTACAATCATGTTATGTCACTGTCACAGAAGTTATATCCCTTCGTATTGTCACAGAAGTAACTCTCCCCAGAATTCTGTTGTAGAATTGTCACAGAAGTTACATCCCTTGCTTTAATATGTCATGGCAATGTCACAGAAGTAACTCCCATTTCAATAGCATTAGCATTGTGGTATTTTTACAAAAAATTCATCTCTTTAATTATGTCATGGTTACACAGGTTAAATACTTATGTTGTCATGATATTATTACCGAAGTCACAATCCCCCACATAAAATCATGACACTGCTGCAGAAGTTACAATATCACATGGCACTATCACAGAAGCAACTCTCCCGACAATTATATGATGGTATTTGTACAGAAGTTTCACCACCTGCATTATGTCATGGCATTATGACAGAAGCTACACCCTTATATTGTGTCATGGTATTGTTACAGAAGTTACACCCTTATATTGTGTCATGGCATTGCAACACAGAAGTTACACCCTTATATTGTGTCATGGTATTGTTACAGAAGTTACACCCTTATATTGTGTCATGGTATTGTTACAGAAGTTACACCCTTATATTGTGTCATGGCATCGTTACAGAAGTTACACCCTTATATTGTGTCATGGCATCGTTACAGAAGTTACAACTCTTACATTGTGTCACGGCATTATTACAGAAGTTACACCCTTATATTGTGTCATGGCATTGTTACAGAAGTTACACCCTTATATTGTGTCATGGCATCGTTACAGAAGTTACACCCTTACACTGTGTCATGGCATTGCCACAGAAGTTACACCCTTATATTGTGTCATGGCATTGTTACAGAAGTTATACTCCTTACATTGTGTCATGGCATTGTTACAGAAGTTATACTCCTTACATTGCATCATGGCATTGTTACAGAAGTTATGCTCCTTACATTGTGTCATGGCATTGTTACAGAAGTTACAACCCTTACATTGCATCATGGCATTGTTACAGGAGCTATACTTCTTACTTTATGTCATGGCATTGTTACAGAATTACATGATGGCATTGTTACAGCAGTTACAACCTTACATTGTGTCATGACATTGTTACAGAAGTTATACTCCTTACTTTTTGTCATGGCTTTGTTACAGAATTACACAATTTATACTTTGTCATGGCATTGTTATCAAAATTATTCTACTAAAATTATTTCAAGTCCTTCAAACCAGGAGAGACTAACTGAAATAGCTCTTTCACTGTTGAAGACTTTGAACCTATGTGAAAATACAGCTAGTGTTATAAAGCTATCCAACTATTAATAATTCAAACAATCGATCAAATAAATCACTGATTTATCATCAAATACAAGAACTTACAGCTACAGGTTTCGTTGGACGATCTGAAAAAAAAAATGAAAAAAAATTATAAATACATATCTGCAATACTGTTAATTCCAACTGCTGTGTTCACTTTAAACTTCCTTAGATCTTATATGTATGTTGCCCAAACCTTGGTTTAGTTGGGGAAAAGAGTTTAGACTGCTCAATATTTTGTAAATTAATTTTTTTTTCTTCAGCAATTTTGTACCTGTCAGTAAGAATATTTGCTATCTACATATGTCCTTCTAAAGAACAAAAATATCAAAGCAAAAACAATTATTATGGGTGGAACTTAGACATCTTAACATAGGTGGACACACAAAAATGTCTCACTTGCAATTCAGCCAAACAAAAAGACCTTCCATTCTGAAACTAAAATCAAGGTTATACTGACATGTACAGTGAATGGTGTTGGACCAATATGGTTGCTCAATGATATATAATTTGTGAGAAATGTATCTAATCACATGGTTGCTCTATAATGAATGGTTACAGAAGGATGGAGCTAATCCCAAACTTTTGATGTAAATTTAATAGTCATTGAACTGTGAAAATGAGGTCAAGGCAAGATGATGTGTCAAACTCACATGTTCATCTCCTGATGAATATGTGGACCTAACATATTTGATCTGCAATGTATAGTTACTGAGAAATGGAGCTAATCATAATTCTTTGATGTACAGTTAATGCTGCCACCAGTAGAAGGACACCTATGTCTCGCCTTCCCTGATGTCATTCACTGCAGATGAGACAGCAAAAGTGTCATAACATGAAGTGCATCAGTTTTTGTGAAAATGACACATTTGTATTGTTCATACTGATTTTCTGGTAAATATACTTTTCATAATAACCAGTTCAACAGTGATATCAGCATATTTTTTAAGCTGGTTTCCTTGTTACTATGGTGACATCACTTATTTTGGCAACTTCCAACCCTTAATTCTGTTCACTCTGTATTTAGTGTAAGTTTAGCCCTTTCCCTTTACCTATTCCTCAATCAATTCGACAATTTCGTAATTCGACAGAGATCTTCAATTTACAAGACTGGTTTAGATATAACAGCAAACCGTAAAACAATACTCAAAATTATTGTGCCATTCCCTCTGGCTTGACCCTTTATGTATACCTATTGAGCT
>JAOXYJ010164940.1:0-10710 GCA_028566555.1 Lithophaga nigra
TTTTTCTGGAACAATGAAAATTGGTACCCATGAAAATAAATGAATCCACAGTATTGAAGCAAGTTATATGTATATTTTTTTTTCTTTTTTTAGGACAATGTAACAGAGGACACAGGATACTGTAAATGTTTTGATGGCTACTATGGATCAGAATGTCAGTATGAATGTCCAGGTGGTGCTTCCAATCCATGTTATGGTAATGGGGCTTGTAATTCAACCACAGGAACTTGCACATGTTATGATGGAGCACAACCAGGGACTGACTGTGAACCATGTAAGGATGGACGATTTGGCACTGATTGTTCCATGGTTCACACCACTGGTCCCGTCATGGTAGATGACATGTACATTGCGAAATTCTTCCATAGTGGACATCGTGTAACATTTGATGGAGCTATTTACAATAATCATATTCCAGGAGAACAGACGCTCATATCAACAGAACTGTCATCTGGAACTCCTTTCAAAGTTAACAGCCTTCAAGTACCAAATTCAGAATTCTACAACAGTGTTGGTACTCAGTCAGTTGGAGTACAGGTTGGAGATCATACAGCGGTTGTGTCCGTGATGGACGGGAAAGTGACAACATATCTTGATGGAACAGAAGTGGTTGTTGGGGATGGAGTCACTATAGATGGTAGTGTAGAGATAGTACAGATATCATCTTATGAGTACCAGGTCAAAGTAGATAATGAGGTTACAGTGGATATCTTACCATTTGAAGACCACATTGATATATCAGTTGCAGCATCACCATCACTGTGTGGAGACAGCTCAGGTATGATGAGCAGCTGTAATGGAGATTACTCCGATGATTTCCAAACACAAAGTGGAGAAATCTTACAAGGTTCATCTTTGAATACAGAATCTATTCACGACAATTTTGCCCAGTCTTATACATCACCTGGTACATCCATGTTCAGTAGTATTTTACCAGTTTCCAATGCCGGAGGATATGGTCTATCTACTGACCGATCTAATATGGTTACAGAAAAACTCCAATCATTTACTGAGGTTGAATCAACTATTGAATTGAAATTCAAGCAAGAAGAAGCGTCCTCAGAATGTCAGACTGTCTGGTCATACAAAGTAGATGATGATGTTTTCTCAACCCTTGTATGTGATGGTGTAGTTTCTCTTCACATGAATGGTGAAATTCTAGACTTCAGTTCTTTACTGGTAGAAGAGAATACTTGGTATAATATGGCCATGGTTTGGAATAATGATACTCGCTTACTTACTGCATACCTCATAAGAGAAGATCTACAAATGAGCACTGAGGTGTTACTGATAGCTGATGACGAACAAGTTCCTATCAAACCAGGAGGGACACTGATGGCAGGGCAGTGGAATTATCCAAGTGAAGACAGAACAGGAGTCAATTGGAATTTTGTTGGTGAATTTGATGATTTGAGAATTTGGAAAGATGACCGTACAGTAAACGAAATCAGGAGTAATTCATTCAGTGTCCTGTCAGGTACTGAGGCTGATTTGTCAAATAACTGGAATTTCAACTCTGGACAAGGATCAACCTTAACAGACTCTGTTGGTGGTTTAGAAATAACAATGTCTGATGCTCCATGGCCAAGCCCAGAGCGAACACTTGTTGATTATGTTGCTCAGACACCTGATACAACTGTCTATGATCTTTTCTCTCATCCAGAAAATGTGGATCCAGATCTTGATGAATTCTGTAGTGAAACCATCTATTCCCAAGAATTTAATAGTGCATGTTTTTCAGAGGGGTCACAAGTACAGGACTATTACTACAAAAATTGTATTTTCAATGGCATGATTTCAAAGGATCGAGACTCGACAATGGAAGTTATATTAGCATTGTCAGAACAGTGTGGTATTCCAATAGATGATGACACGTCACCAGTAAAAGATTTATGCAACAGTTTCTCATCCAGAACTTTCCCTGGGTGGAGTGGATCCTCCTGCTCACAGTTATGTAAATCTGGCACACTTGTGAGAAGTACATGTGTATGTGACAATGGCAACTGGGGAACAAGTTGTGAAAATGTTTGTCCTTTCTCCCGTGGTCTGTCATGTGGAGGAGGAACATGTTCTACACAGGATGGAACTTGTGAATGTCTTGCCAACTTTGATGGAGCAGATTGTGCCAGCTGTGGATCTGGATGGCACGGTGTGGATTGTGACGTAGCTGTCTCAAGTATTCCATCATCAACAACTGTTTATACCTGTTCTTTATTTGGTCAGGCTCATTTCACCATGTTTGATGGACAGAGCTATAAATTAGGAACATCAGGGGAATTTGTATTCCTGAAGAAAACAGAAATGACAGTTTACATTAGACAGGTACCATGTGGAGAACATCAAGCTTTGTGTCTAAAACAGATCTGGATTGAAGCCAACTCTCAGAATTTTACTGTTGTATCACCAGTATCAGCAGGTGGCAGCACTAAACTTCTGCTCAATGGAGAGGTGGTAGATCTCACAACGCCAATCAGTTTAACAACAGATATACTGATCGAAGAAAGCAGTACAAAAACTGTTAATGTGACTTTTGATGACAGTCTGATCACAATCATTTATGGAAGTTCTTTCCTAGAAATTTCTGCGACATTTAAGACATCTGTATGCAGCTCAAGCATTGAAGGACTGTGTGGAAACTGTGATAAAAATGTTGATAATGATTTCATTGTAAGTGGTGGGTCTGTTGTAGCACTTGATGATATATCTAAAGATGTCATCAATGGAGATTTTGGAAATAATTGGAAGGTTGACACTGATAGTTCCACGGCATTTGAGTATGATCATGATGGAGTGGAAGAACCTCGACAGCCAAGTGGTGGTAGTTTTGTCTTGGCCTACAATGGGTCAGGTTCATCTTCATCACAGCTATATGACATATTTGGAAATGATGGTAACACAACCATACAAGTAAAGTTTAAACCTAAATCAAACGAAGGAATACTAATGGGATACTGGAAAGATTCCTCTGTTAGTATCTACCTTAATGATACAGTTCATGTTCTGTGGGGCGATCAAAAAATTGATTGTGGATACACACCAGAGTCAGATAATTGGTACACAGTTTCACTGGCATACTCAAACGAAACCAACAATTTGAAAGTATACGTAAACAATGATGATGGTATACAGAAATTGACAGAGGTCACTGTGGAATCTAATGCACTTGATCCAGGTGGTGTGATGAAAATGGGATCATGGACTGACAGTGGTGCTCCAATAGACTTTAAACCATTTATTGGAGAGATTGGGGAAGTCAAAACTTGGAACAAGACCTTAGATGTTTATGAGATACTGCATACATCCACCAACAGAGTTTCAGATCAGTTCAAGGAACTTACTTCTTCATGGGTTTTCTCAGAAGGTTCTGGTTCAGAAGCAATAGACGTAGTGAGTGGGAACAGAATTGCCTTACCAGATGAAGGTGTTATTTGGACACAGTCAGATATGGTTGTAGATGGTGATGTTCCAGAAGTTCCCATCAATGAAACACTGAAAGAAACAGCCAAAGCAAAATGTGAATCCCTGCTTTTTGACAGCCATCTGTCAGAAACATGTTCAGAACTTGGTCAAGGAATACAAAACTTCTACTATGATTCTTGTGTAGACGACATCATGTTTAAATCAGATGAGAGTGGTTTTG
This sequence comes from Lithophaga nigra, assembly GCA_028566555.1. Classification (NCBI taxonomy): domain Eukaryota; kingdom Metazoa; phylum Mollusca; class Bivalvia; order Mytilida; family Mytilidae; genus Lithophaga; species Lithophaga nigra. The sequence continues at coordinate 3,641 of JAOXYJ010164940.1, forward strand.
TCAACAGTGTTTCCTCATATGCTGATTACTGTGTTACTACTGTGGAACCTCCAGTACATCCACTGGATGATCTCTGCACTGATAAAACAAGTTCTTTCTACTCTGAACTGTGTCTATACCAATGTAAATTTGGTAAGCCGTATAACAATGAATGTGCTTGTGATGAAGGATACTGGGGAAAAATTTGTGATCAAGTATGTCTTGGCGGAAGAACCGATCCCTGTAATGGTAATGGATATTGTAAAAAAGAAGATGGTACATGTTACTGTAAGATGGGATTTGATAGTACTACCTACTGTGCTACTTGTCTGGATGGATGGACGGGAGAAAACTGTGATATGATCCTTCCAGTGATATCAAATATAACTACTACAACGACTACACAGGCTACAACAGTGGCATCAACGGAAGGTTCAGGTGATACAGGGGCCACAACAACTGAAGGTGCAGGTGGCACAGATACAACAGATGAAACTGCAACAGACATTTCAGCAGCAGTAACTGCCACCACTACTACACCTGCAACTACTACAGCAAGAAAGCCAGAAGTAACGTATACGGCATCTGTCATTGGTCAAGGGAACGTGAAAACATTCAATAATGGATTCTTCAGTTTCAAGGAACCAGGAGAATTTTCTCTGATAAAATCTGATGATGTGACCAACACACCCAATGTTCAGCTTCGTAATAACTATTGCTATGGGGGTAAATCAGTCTGCCCAACTGCAGTTGCTGTGGAATATGGAAACAACAGTGTGTTAATTAGATCTGGCTACACTGATGATCAGGATAGTTTGGTTTTTGTAGATGGAGAGCTTTATGACTTTGGTGAAGAAACTGAAGCAGACATAGGTGACCTCAGAATTACACACAAGTCTGAAACTGAATATGAAATTACATCAACCACAGGGGATTATTTTGAAGTAGAAGTCCGGACGTCTGATGAACAATTGAATGTACAAGTGACTTCAGATCCAAATGTATGCGAGTCACAGGAATCGCTAATTGGGTCATGTGATCAGACTGATACCACTCTAGTAGTTGACCCTGAGAAGTTTAAGGTAGATGAATCTGACAGTTCCTTTGATATACTATATAGCAACAATGACTATGGGGAATCCAGAAATGTATCCACAGCAGGAAACAGTTTGTTCTTTAACAATTCTGTTTTGAAAACAGGTTTCCTTAAAGATGTAATAAGTAATGACCAAGACTTCACCGTAGATTTTCTATTTAAACCAGAATCCAGTGATGGAGGAGTGTTAATGACCTATGACACAAACTCGGAATTTACAACATACTTGGATGGAACTGTTAAACTTAAGATCGGTGATCAAATTTATGACACGGGAATAGAAGCCAAAACAGGTGAATGGCATGATACAGCTCTATCATATCAAAGTGCTCCTTCTGAACTAACCATCTATGTTTCCAGACCAGATGGCACAACTGAGCAGAAAACATTCCCTTTTGTAGACAATAAAGCATTTGAGAACAATGGTTATATTGGGCTTGGCCATCCTGTCAATCCTCCCACAACAGCTGAGCCTGAACCATATGAAAAGTATTATGTTGGAGAAATGGACGAATTCAAAATCTATGACAAAGCTCATGATCTAGAAGATGTGAATGAGAAGAAAATGAAACCAATTGATACAGGAAATTCTGATGAATCAGCTGATCTAGTCACTTACTACAAATTTGATGATCCTGAACTCACAACAATAGTTGACGAGATGGGCAATACTAACATTGATGTAACAGATTATGGAGCACTCCATCAGCCACTCAGGACTCAGTTTTCTACTGTACCATTTGATCCACCAGTTATACCGTCTTTCCATTCATATCCAGATTTATCAGACCAGATGATAGCAGTAGATAAATGCAGTTCATTGATTTCTAATTCAGATCTTGGAACTCAAGCTGGACCATCTCAAGCAATGCTGAACTTCTACGAAGCATCATGCATTAGTGATGCTGCTGGTGCAAACAACTTGGATGCAGCACTTCCAGTTGTTACAGGCATGGCTGATCTATCAGTTGAATCAGGATGGTCAGATACATGGCCAGGACAGTCCCTGTGTAATGAATTTAATACTCCATTCCCTGGTTATGTTGGATCAGACTGTTCCATTGAATGTGACCATCATAGTTCAGTTAGAAGCTCATCATGTACATGTGACCCAGGATTCTGGGGACCATATTGCCGTACTGCATGTCCAGGAGGTCCATCAAATCCGTGCAACAGCCATGGATTGTGTGACACTGCAGCTGGAACTTGTGATTGTCAGTTAAACTGGGCTTTACCAAACTGTACAACTTGTAAAGATGGGTGGCATGGAGAAGATTGTTCAATTTCAGTACAACCTAAAGTCTCAGCACAGTCAAGTTATTTTGGTGGTATATCTGGAAATGGTCACGTAACTACTCTAGATGGTGCATCATTTACCTTTGAAAATCATGGCATCTTTACAGCATATGAAAATCCATCATTAAATCTGGATATTGAAATTCAAACAGGACCAACTCAAAATTTTGATACCTCTGTAACAGGAGTTGCTGTCAAGACATCTGATGATGTAGTTACCTTTAGTCCTGTCAATGATGGTACAGTTTTCATAAATGGAGAAGAATCTAACTCTGGTACAACTGTAAGTCTTTCTAATGGTTATTCCATTACGCCTTTAGATTCAGATGTTTTCAAGATGGAACATTCTTCCAATGGTTTTGAAATGACTGTGACAGCTTTAGATGATTACATGAATGTTGACCTCTCAGGACCACCGTCCACATGTTCAGATTCTGTTGGAATCTTTGGGTCCTGTGTTCCAAAATCACATTCATGTGGGCCAACTGATTATCAGTGTCTGTTAGACAAGGAAGGACTAGCTCAATCTTCAACTTCTGGCATGCTTCCAACCAGTGCCATTGACGGCTATCTTGGATCCTTTAACCAACCGTTTGAATCAAGTATTTTCAAGGAATCTAACCCAGAAACGACAACTTCTGTTGGTGTATCCCTGAATAATAGTTGGATATCCACAAAACCATTAGATGAACAATATGTGGGGAATGATATGACTGTAGAAATGATGATGAATATTCATGATCTTGATGAAAATGGAGATGGTGGTACAGTTATTTCATATGGTGCAGATAAAACAATAGGAGTAACTGTTGATGATGGTTTTTTCAATGTCAGAGTAGAAGATATATCCTATCCTACTGATATTGCAGTTAAAACAGATCAATGGACAAGTCTTGCAATGTCATACAACAATGACGCAGGTGACATGCGTTTGAATTATGTACATGATAATGGCATAATGGACTCATCAGTTGTTAATATTGGACAAAACATGATGCCTCCCCAAGGAAGTTTGGTTGCTGGACAGTGGCAGACACAACCAGAAGGAGGTGGCCCTCCACCAGATGGAGCATTTGTTGGAGATATTGATCGAATGTTGTTGTGGAACAAACCATTGTCACCTGCTGAAATTATGTTGCATGCTGAGACAAGTATTACTGAGCCACAAGATGGATTAGCTTTGGGCTGGAATTTCCCTGCTGGTGAAGGAGCCATAATTCCTGATTTTGTCAACAATCAAGAAATGAGTATGTCTCCCAGTGGTGCAAGTTGGATTCCTACTAATCCACCATACCAGAGAATGGACGAGCCAAGTATAGCCATGGACTTCCCTCAGTTTGGGGATATTGATCAGATGGTAGAAAGAATTTGTAGTGAATTGCTTGGAGGTGGTGAAGTTGCTGAAAATTGTGGTGATCTAGAAGAAGCTAAAGCATTTTATGAAATGGCATGCATTGATGATGTGAAAGCCTCAGACAATACAGATTTTGGCATGGACAGTATCCTAGCTTTTGGTAAGGCTTGTGAAAAAATGATGAACCCTCCTACACCACCTACTCAGAGCATGTGTAACGGCTTCCCTGGGAGAGAATTCCCCATCTGGAATGGTGAAAATTGTAATAAACAGTGTGTTATGGGAACTTATGATCCTATAACAGATAAATGTGACTGTTTCAAAGGATTCTGGGGAGAAAAGTGTCGAGAGGAGTGTGTGGGACAATCAACAAACCCTTGTAATGGCCATGGAAACTGCAGTCAAGAAGATGGTTCCTGTAGCTGTTTCCCAAACTGGCAAGGTGATTACGCATGTAGTACATGTACTGAAAATTATGTTGGAGCCAACTGTGAAACTAGAATTCCTGATATTCCAGCTGATTCTCCTATGGCATGTATGGCGGAAATGAAAGGAAAATACACAAACTTCACTGGATATGGGTTATCAACATATAAAACAGGAACATTTGTGCTGTATCATACCAACAATTTCCACCTTGAGGTAAGATTATATTACTTTTTCATTTATCTGTTATTCTCTTTGAGGAAAATATATATTCCGATTGGTTGAAATCTCAGAAATGGTTGGGCCAGATGAACTTTTAACTTGTTTGGAGACATAAGAGAGAGGGTTCTATACAAAGGCTGTATTTTCATTCTATCTTTGCATTCAGAATGGTGGCTTCAAAAATACTTTATTCAGTTAAACACAGGATTATATGAGAAAGTTTTTCATAAGTCTCCAGTCCAATGAATGCTAAATGCGACTGAATGGTAGATAGATTGTAAGAACTGTATTTTTCATGCGGTAGTGCCCATTGTAGGTCATAGGTTTAATATACAAAAACTTTTGTAAAAATCTACAGTGTTATTTGAAACAAAAACATACATATGTGAACAAACATATGCAATGGCTTACCAAAACTTTTACTGCATGCAGAAAAGTTTCCATTGCTGAATGTCTAAATAACATCTGTCAGTGTATTTGGATTATACAGTGGTAGAAACAGGAAGAAAGACACAAGTAAGGGTGATTACCTCAGTAATACACTAAAAAAAATTGAGAAAACATAAAAATACCATGAATTAAATATATAATTGTTTCATATTTGTAGGTAGGACAAGTGTCATGTATGATTGGAACAATAATGACTGCATGTTTAGATACAGTGTCACTTAAAATAGAATCAGCCACATTTATTTATACCTCTGCAAATGATGTATTTTACCTGGATGGTAGAGAGTTAGAAGTTAAAAATAGAGAAGTAATGATTCCATTGGGAGGTGGTGGATGTGCCTTGTCAGTCATAAGACCAGATGATGATGAAATCAAAATTCAGGTGCTAAATCTTGGGTTTACTTTGAATGCCAGACGTCACTTGAGTATGACAACTTACATATCACTGGTAACAGTAGAAATATCGACTAGCTATTGTTGCAGTTCACCGCCAACAAGTGGCATGTGTGGTACATGTACTGGATGTACTGGGATGGAGACGCATGTGCCATGTAGTTTAGACAGTACAACAGGCCCGGTAGTTACTCCAACAGATGACAACATGATACCAGATGATGAAAGTCTGGTGGTAACCAGTGGCATTGACTTGACTGCTGTCAATGGTCTTGGACCTGGGAATGCAATCTGCTTGGATGATGCAACCATGATATCAGACAAATTAGATATCTTTACTACTGAAGGAAATGATTCAGTGACAATAGAATTCTTCGTCAAAACTTGTTTGACCAATGAATGTACTGGAACTATATTATCATACACCTACATAAAAACATTCACTGTGCGGAACCATTTTGGAAAAGTTAAAATAACATATGGAGACTTCGAGATCGTGACCAACTTACAATTAATGGACGATAAATACACACAAATATCACTGGTATTTGATGGTTATAAGAACTTGTATGTGTATGTGGATGATTGCAGTGGGAATAAAAATAGAGAACTTATTGAATTGCCAGTATACGATACCCATCCGTTTACTGGGAAAGGAAACATGGTGCTTGGAAAATGGTTACCATCCACAGATTCATCTGGAATACAACCTGCAAAAAATGAAACTTTCAAAGGTTGTATAGATGTACTAAGGATATGGAAAAGGTCAGTGTTAATTTTTAGTTGTTTGAAAGTATTAAGGATATGTGCCTTTCTTTGTTCTGTGTTGTTTCCATTTAATCAATATTCTGGAAATATTTGCCTGCCTGATATCACAAAATTTATATCTCACACTTTGACTTTGAGAGTGATACTGACACATTTTCATAATGAAAAAAAAACCTCATATTTTAAAAAAAAAAATTGCTGTCTCACCGCAAAAAATTTGTTAAATTCTTTAAGATTTATTGTTAATTATTAAAATCTCCCACATTTTTCATGGGAATCTCACTGTTAACCATTACTAAGATATCACAGAAAACAAATGGTTGATTTTAAAGTGAAGCTAATATGTGGGATATCTAAGAGCTAGATTGAAGAGAAAACTGTTTTTCTATATGTATTGGCCTAATTCAAATAGAAAATGTTTACCATTATGGACAGTTCATTTTTGTTTGTTTTGAAGACTACAATAGATAGTAATGTCTACCACTAATTAAAGTTCTGAAAACTGATCTCCGCTTTCATGGATACCATATTTTATGGTTTAGGAAAAATATATTAATTTGAGGATTTATAAATCTGTATTGTGACTTAAGCAAAGTAGTATGTATTTTTTGTTATTCTGAGAGGCTTGTCTTTAAGTTTCAGAATTTTGACATCAGTTTAATTTTTGGAGAGTGATTTTTGACTCCTTTAAACAAATTTTACTGCAATATTTCATCTGCAAAATGTCAAGCTGGTCAAGAGGTTTAAGAATATGGATATAGGCTATTTATAATTGTTTTGAACAGTGGCAATTGTGTTCCAGTTACGATAAGAACCTGAAGCTCGTTATTGTAATTAGTCCCCTACTCGTCAAGCTGAAGGGGACTATAGGCTTACACTCCATCAATCAGTCCTTAGCCAGTCAGTCACATTTTAGTTTTCTGCACTTTTTTTTGTAATACTTTAACCTATTGATTTGATTTTTGGAATATAATCTTATAATGAGAAATTACAGAGCAAAGTTGTACTTTCATTCCAGTTGAATAAATTTCATTGAAGTTGTGGTCCGTAGACATAGAAAATTTTAAGTTTTCTGCACATTTTTTC
>JAOXYJ010165160.1:0-10709 GCA_028566555.1 Lithophaga nigra
TCACAGAAAAAGGATATGCACATCTTCATATCATGATAATTAATTGTGTCAAGTTTTATTCAAATCCCAGGTAAGGTGTCGAAGAATTCGTGCTCACAAACTTTTGTGACGGACACACGGACGGACGGACGGACGGACAGGACAAAAACAATATCTCTCCCCCTGGAGAGGGGGGAGACATAATTGTTTTTTAATGATATTCCATATTCATTAATAAACCAGGAGCCTACCCATATTTTTTCGCCAGTTTTATTGATAAATAAGGTAAACCCATTATATACTAGAAAGCAATATTCAGCGATAACACACCACGTCATTCAAGGTATTACAGAAAAAGAAGCTGCAATCAACCAAATCAAAATGTCATAACTTGGTATAGGCATTCTGTTATTGGTCGAATGGTTGAGTAAAAATGTTCTTAAGAGTATTTACATAAAAATTCGTACATTCTGTACCTCACGGCCCAAGAATCTTTTGAAATCTAAAATTCTAAAAATATATTTGTGAATGAGAGTTATTTATCTGATTTTGGGCATTAATGAAAATAAATATCTTTGGCCTAGGAAATAAGAAACTAAAATGCCAAAATGTTGTTTGGATGTGAAATTAGAGTTAAACACGAAAATGCTACTTTTAACCTACCTTTATAAGGACTCAAAGCCCTATTTCCCGAAGAAACAAATTACGACAAAGAAGGACAGAACCCAAACAATTTTAAGTTCCCTGGAAAGTTATAAAATTGAAACAATCAACAACACGATCCCGAATCTAATTTTGAATTTCATACCGATGATTCTAAAACGTCTAGAACACCACTAGGTGGACCGATCTACCCGTCTGCGTCTGATATAAGATACTGACTGTGAAAGATGTGTCTTGGCAGACAAAAGGAGGTGAAAGGTCCTTCACATGCGCGGAAAGGACAAGAGATGTTCAAATATTAAACCTGTTACAGGCTCAGCATGGAGAAAGATGTCATCTAACAGAGATTAGTCAACAGCACCGGCAAAACTGGACCCCGCCACGGGACAAGTGAAGTTTCTTTCCGTGTTATTTCTATTTAGCAGTCGTTTTATGTATAATCATAAACTATTCACAAGAACTAATGACTTTTAGCAACGTGCTTATAAGATTGAAACGTTATGGAATAGACAGTTGGGTCCAGGTATCAGTCCCAGTTCGTAGTATTTGACCCGTTTTTCAAGTATAGGCCGTCGCGTTAATATTCAGATTGTTAGATGATAAAGTCCATTGCCGTTGGGTCTGTCCACCTCCAATTTTACTCTGTTTTTTATGTACTGGACGTTACCGAAGAGTTAGCTGTTGTTCTGACTTGCCCGACCTGACATGGCACCAAGTTCGAAAACTAGAAATACTTTGCCGCCATACCAGACAACATTCCCAGAAACACTGTTTCGTACTTCACTATTTCACCTTCTTACCAAATTTTGCATAACTCATTCGGAATTAATCTTGTTGACTTTTACTTTCCGTAAGCGAGACTAGATGGCTTACTGAAAAGTTTTAGTATCTGAGTCTAAGGGTGACTGCCATGCATTACCTGTCTATGTTCTCTCAATCTACATCGCTTACAATCTGCATAAATGATATGCAGTCATCCTTTTTTCTTTTTTTTTCATGTATCTCGATTCATGAAACGACTTTTTTCGCGAACGTGAAATAGTACCGTTTGGTGTTGGCCGCTTAGTTCGATCGGTTTGTTTTGATCTGTCAAAAGTTCTCATGGAGGAGATGACGTCAGAAACGAGCAATAAAAGTATACAACGTTTCTGGATCTCTAAATAATTTTTCGATCTTGGGGCACAAGAAGAAAGTATAGACAAAGTCAGGTAGCTCCTGCCGACCAAAATTGTGACACAAAGATGACGATCTCGATGATGTTGGTGATGTGTTTTTTCTTCATAATACAGAAATTTTAAGCATCTTTCTGATGGAATTGTTCAGGTCGAAATCTAGGACTTAACCGTACCTGCTTTCGACAATGGTCTTCAATGTGTGTCGATTGAGTTCACAATTTTTTTTGTTACGGGCCTATTTTGAATCTTTTGTTGTAGCTGATCTGTACGATCCCGTGTTGAGATTGCTCGTTGAATACCGGGGAATAAGGAAACCCTATTGTTCTATTGTTGCCGGAATTGGTGTTGAGAAAGGAATGGTACGTTTTCTTATTGATGAATGCAAGTTCGTGTACTTATCTTATTTTTCTTCAGCGGAATGGCAGGATTAAATTTCGTCTTGATCCTGCTCTTGCTGCCCTTCACGTCATATGCAAGTACTTTTTTGAGTTTTGTATTTTTCGACACGTTCTCGTGACATGTCTTCAGTCGACAATTTATGTTTCAGGAAAAAATTTAGAGGAGCATATAATCACGGCTTTGTACTTCCATCCGTCCATCAATCCGAATATCAATTTCCAGATAACTTTATAAACAACTAAGGGTTTCAATTGCACTTTCACATATTTATTTCCTACCATGAAATACGAGTCAACTTCAGTTGGATTATCATGACATATAGGGCTCAAGAGTACATCCCTTGAAATTGCAAAGTCAAATTTGGAGTTTCTGGATAATAGCTTGAACATTGTTTGAAAGTTTGAGTTATACTGTTCTCACCAACAGCAAAATAGAGTTCAAATCCGCTTTTAACCAAGATTACATGTGTGGTTAAAATGTTGCACCAGTTGAAAATGCAAACAATCGTCAAATTTGAGGTTTCCGGATGATGATTTGAAAATTGTGCGTATATTTGAGTAATACTGTTGCATGATAATTACCAACATCGAAATATGGTTCAAATGCCATTTTTACCATAATAACAGGATGGTTCAAGAATAACCCGTTGAAATGCAAAACTAAGGTCAAATTTTGGGTTTCCGTTGAGTTGAATATTACTTAAAGGTCTGAGCTATACCTTTGTGAATTTAATACTAACAGTGTGGTACAAGTCAGGTTCGACTTTGACTATGATTACATGTATGGCTAAAGAGTTACCCCCTTTGAACTTATTAATTTGTGTATTTCTGATGATTACGTGAATACTATTTGAGGATTTGAGTTATATTTTTGTTCGTGATTATACCTTAAATGCTAATTGAGGATTTAAGTGTTATTTTTGAATAGTTGTTACCTACAGTGAAATACAGGTCAAGTTGTACTTTTGAAATGATGGCATTTCAGGAATTATGCCTTGAAAATGTAAAAAAAATGCGTCAAATATTAGATTTCCAGATTATAACATCGTTCAAATTTTTTATTTACTAAGTATATTCTTGCATAATTAATTAATTGAAGTTCGATTTTTACCATGAATGCGGGTATGATTCAATGCATGTCCCGTGCAAATACAAAAAAGTCAGATTTTGGGGTTTCTTGATTATACCTAAATACCAATTCAGTACGGAGGAATTCGTGGAGCATATGTTGGTTCTACCGAGGCTTTTACTCGTTTATTTATCGGCTTAAGGCATGTATCTAATTTTTGTCGGATTGGAATTTTATCACCAGTCCGAAATAACCTGCGCATACGGTTCTGTGTTGTTTAGTGGACGACAGAAAATTCCGCTCGATCCATGATCATGATGGAACACTTTCTGACGCAGTCATCTTAATGGGAAACATTAAAGATGTCTCGATGATACAGTTCCTTATGGGTTAAATGATCCAGAATTGCATGTATCTGGTAAAGTTTGTTTCGAAATCCGCGTTTTCCTTGAAGGTCATTGCCGTCTTGTTTCATATCAAATCGTGTTGTACTGTATCGAGAAATATATCCTTGTTAACCTTTGGCCTTGATGCTTTTCACGTTCACTTGATCAAACATTGTGTGACTTTATTCTTCATCGTTCGATTTGTTGCTCTAAAATGCACGATAATCCATCTAGATCGCTCGAAATTACTGCCGATGCCCGAAATCGTGATCACACCGTTCCATGCAAAATCTGATACCCGGATCTTCCAGTGTGTTCATGATGCTTTCAGTCAACATAACATCATCTTGCCAGAAAATCGGGTCAGACTGAGATCATGATTGAATCTGTATATCACTTAATTGTAGTCTGCCATGGATCCAAATAAATGTATGTGTTTCAATAGAATTAGGACCCTTAACATTAGGATTCATGACGCCGTAGCTTTCACATACGATGAATCCGCTATTTTCTACTGCATGATTTTCGGTGTTAATCACCACAGTTCACTGAGCCTTGTGATATCGCAAAGTTGTCGAAATAGGTTAGGATGCCGTGCATGATTTGTGGAGAGTCCAGGAAAAGGACAGTTTTCTACGCTTTTTATCGAAAAGAGTTATACGTCCATATTGTTTAAAAATGCCTTATAATCTACTCTCGAGGGGGGAGGGGTTCACATTGTAAGTGCTTTGGTTCTTGTGACCATACACCACTTAAACAGTGATGATGTTCTGCTTTATACAGCATTGTCATGATGTTACTTGATGTACAGGTCAGAAAAATTTATTATTAGAGAGGCAAATATACAACCAAGTATTCTCGTTAAAATGTGCATTTTGTCGGTAAATAGTCATTTTTAAATTCCAAATTTGAACAAGAATGGTTCATCGTATGAAATGAATAGTTTTAAATTATAACTCTGTAGCAACAAAAATGGCTGTGTCATCAATAATTTTAAAAATATATATATTTAATAAGTTATCTCAGTTTTTCAAATTGATTAATTTAGTAAATGTTTTACCTGAAAATAATATATGTATTATTACAGTTTATCCAGATTTTATCATATTTGAGTAATAAAGCTACTTACAAATATAGTATTACAATTACTAAAGACTTACATGTAGTATGTACTGCTTAAATAATCTAAATTTTATCATATTTGAGTCATACAATTACTTAAATATAGGACAAATATTACTGAAAACTTAGTGCATATAACTCAAAATGAGTAACAGATTATTAGTAATGAGTAATTTGTTTCCTCAGACTGGAGGAAAGCTAGTAACTATAATCCTTGAAAACAATTTTTAATTACTTGATTCTGTGATCTTAAAATACAGAGATATATATCATTACCGGTCAGTATTTACTCAAAACAAATGATTTATCCAAAATAAATGTCGTTTCATAGAATTGTAAGTAATTGTAATACTCAAAATAAGTACTTTAAACACTTTTAGTAATTAACAAGTAATTCATACAGATAATAAATAATAACCAATCATAAATAATAATTTGTAGTAATTAATTACTAAGTATTTGCTTGTTATTACTTATTTCGAATAACGACTAATTACTAAGTAACTAATTATTTAGAGTGGGGATTCTTTAGCTTGTCAAGATGGCGATGCGTTGAGTCAATATTCCAGTGGTTCTCGACGTTCGCGTTCAACAGATCCTCGGAAGAAAATTACAAACCGGGATCAGATCCTTTGTCCTTCTTCCACTCCTTACATTTGATTTCCCTATCGGAGATGTTTGAAGATACATAAGATATACTCGTCTTTTTGTGATATTATTATTCTTCCTTCGAGATGATCATGTATATAAAGTTCTTACAAAATATTTTCATTTTCCCGATTCATTTCTCGACAAACAGTACCCCAAGGGTAGCTGGGATGGATGTAGAAATATGGCTATCTGGACTTCCTTCGGTTGGCAATAAAACCCGTGCTGAGGAGGTCCGTTTGGCTGTGCGGGATGTATAAATGCGCAGTCACGGCCGGTCTGATTGGGGGACGTTAAAGCCAAGGCGCATTTTGGGAGATTGCCAAGCTCTTTGCATGTAAAAGAACCCGAGCAAAAACTCTACGGGGAGGGGCGTATGTCACCTGTTGTAAGGCTACATTTCTTACCTTGAATACTTTGAGCCAAACGTGGAGACCTGTTGATGTACGCGATCACGGAATCCAGACTACACGTAGTTTAGATCATAAACTGAACTCTTGCCGTCTTGCTCAAATCTTTAAAGTATTCTACTGCTTCCTGGTGTCCTTTTTTCACTCTAATCCATATGATCGAAAATACTGAAGCAATTTCTAGATATGCCGAGCTCCACTCTTTCGTCAAGAGGACAATGAGTGGAGGAGATTCACGATCCCACGTACAAAAGTGTTTATTGCCCTTCGATTCCAGCAAGTCGATCATCTTTAAACACTCTTGATGTTTTCGCTAGGAAGTTAAGAACGAATATATCCTGTACTTATTGTAATCCTGTTCGCGTCTTTTCGTACGCCTATAGACGTTAATCACCGACAAAGAATTCAAAGTTTCAAATAACCTTAACATTCTGACGTCTGCTTTCGCGAAAAATTCGGTCCCCATACAAAAATTCATCTTTTTCACTCTCCGTGTTCCTTGAGGTTTTCACGATGTCGGTGTCATGCATGTCGTTATAAGTTAACATGTGAAAAACGGCCCACAGGATCATCTTTCGACCTCATTTTGCATGTTTACCGTGATTTCTTTCGTACTCAATCTTTGGGGACTGTCAACTGTTTCCTCGTTCTGTATAAGCGGAGAGATATATGTTCTATGTTCTCACCTTTCTTTAAATCGGTTCCCAACATACAGGTTTAAGTCGTACCGCTCATGTGAAACGTGGATTCGACCATGTCTTTGATTTCGCCTGTCGCAGATTTCTCTTGGCATACATAGTCTGGAGTTTGACATTGAATTTGTATCCCAACATATTGGTCACTCTTTCGAAGATGGGCGCGTCGGACATGCTGTTAATTTCGGTCACAGCAGCGATCAAGGATCGTCTTCTTTCGATTGCACCGTGATGCGGATTCCGATTTCAACATTCTCTCTTAATTGATTTTCATAGCGTCTTAAAATTTACCGTCATTCTCAATTTCGTTTGTTCTTCGACATCCTTTTCGCGTTACTAATCCCCAATTTCTTTCGTTGTCTTTTCTCTGTCTTTAGGCCAAGTTTCAATCCAGTGAGTTCTTGTAAGACTTTTGCATTTTTTTTGGGGGGGGGTTAAAATATCCTTTCAGTTTCCTTTCCTTTGGCTATGAGCGGTTGTCATTGTATTTTTCGATACGATTGGTTTTGCTTCCCCGGCATTCACAACTGAAATCAGGTCGGCTTTTGTTCCAAGCTTTGATCACTCCTTCACTTTTTCATCGCGGAACCACTCCTTCATTTCTTCGACCAATTGTCGTTTCGGAACTTGGCTGAACTTAGATAAAGTGCATTCTTCTATGTATGGCCAAATTATTCAAATTCAAATAGCCCGTCAGGCTTTTCTGCTTGCAGGGGACAATATAAAATTGTTCTGTTTTAATATCGTTACAGTAAAATTCCATTTTTCTTTGTTTTTACTGTGGAACACAATTACTTAAAATAACAATCAACCAAAGTAAAGACCTTAAATATCTAAGATTAGAACGGATTGATAACATTATTGTTTTGTAACAGGGAGTTGATAGGACACAAAATCCCATACAGAACAATGGAATGTCCGAAATCACAAGAAAAACTTAAAACCGCGGAAAACCATCAGGCATTGTCAATCAGTAAGGAAGAAGGTTGGTTAATGCAAACAAGATGCTAACCTGAGGCTGTATCGCTCGCCTGGTTCTATCATGACCCATTACAAGAAATTGAAATGTCTCAGTTGATCTATAAATGTATTTCCTATAGGGTCAAATGTGAAAGTATGACCCGAGGTGGCAGCCATCTTGGGTTTCAGATCGGCACCAAAAACACAAACTTGGTAAAGGTCTATCCAATGACCATTCATGCACAGTTTCAGTTCAACTTTCTCAGTGATTTCCAAGAAGAAGATCTTTATCTGTATTTCCCATAGGGTCCAATGTTAAACTGTGTTCCGATGTGGTGGCCATCTTGAAATTCAGATCCGCACCACTATCCAATGATCATTAATGCACAGTTTCAATTCAACTGTGTCTGTGGTTTCCAAGAAGATCTTTATGTGTATTTCCCATAGGGTCCAATGTTAAACTATGTCACGCGGTGGAGGCCATCTTGGAATTCAGATATGCACCAAAAACACAAATTTGGTAGAGGACTATCCAATATCCATTCATGCAGTTTTGGTTCAACTATGTGGTTTCCAAGAAGAAGATTTTTATGTGTATATCCCATAGGGTCCAATGTAAAACTATGTCACGCTGTAGGGGCCATCTTGGAATGCAGATCCGCACCAAAACACAAACTTGGTTAAGGACTATCCCATGATCATTCATGTACAAAGTCGGTTCAACTGGGTCTATGGTTTCCTAGAAAACGATCTTTATGTGTATTTCCCATAGGGTTCAATGATAAACTAAGTCTCACAATGGCTGTTATATTGGATTTCAGATCCGCACCAAAAACACAAACTTGGTAAAGGACTATGCAATGACCATTCAAGCACAGTTTTGGTTCAACTGTGGCTGTGGTTTGCAAGTAGAAGATCTTTAAATGCATTTCCCATAAGGTGCAATGTTAAACAATGTCCTGCAGTGGCGGCCACCTTGGAATTCCGATCGGCATAAAAAACACAGTTTTGGTAAAGAACATTCCAATGAACATTCATGGACAATGTGTAGTTTCAACTGTCGTAGTCGTTTCCAAGAAGATCTTTAAGCGTATTTCCCATAGGGGCCAATGTTAAACTATGTTCCACGGTGGCGGCCATCTTGAAATTCCAATCGGCACCAAAAACACACCTTTTGTAAAGGACCTTTCAATGAACATTTATAGATATGTTTAGCTTCAACTGTCACTCTCGTTTCTAAGAAGAAGATTGTTACTTAAAAAAGAGAGAAACGACCTTACATTGTTGGTTTTGGAAATAATGATGAGCCCGAAACAGAATATAATCTATTATTAAACTCAAACCCAGAAAGCATAATTTACAACTGTATTTTCATAAATTTGTCTTTGTCTGTATTACTTACCAACAGTGCTGCCTGGTGGTTGTCTCTTAATCTCATTTAAATTCGTAAATTTAAAATTACTAGTCGGTAAATTGACATCTTCAGTACACAGTTCTATCTCTGTATCAGCAGTAAGTAGCATTTCGCCAGCGTCAGCATTGAACAATCTGTTGGCTACCGATATCGTTGCGTTGCTGACATAGTATATCTTAAATAGAAGTATTTACAATAATAAATTCAAGGTAAACGTTTTGTTTTGGTAATTTTTTAATATTCAAACGTTTGCTTCTAACTCATATTCAGAAATCAATAACTCGGTCGGCTAGGACAAAAAACACCTCGGACAAGTATACCTTCAACCATTAGATTGAACAGGGGCAAAGATTGACTATACCAGATTTGAACTCGTAAGAAGATATGCCGTAAGCGGGTAGTACTGAAGATTCTGGAAAACACCTCAATCCCTGTCAATTCGTTTATATAATTCAAAACTTTTTGTACCATTTGGCAAATTGTTAGTACAATTTACTTATTCATTTATACGATTTAGTAATTGTTTGTACGATTTAGTTAATCGTTTATTCGATCGGGAAAATGGTTTGTACAATTTAGCAAATCGTTTGTACGAGTTACTAATTCGCTTGTACGATTTAGTAAATCGTTTTGTAAATCGTTTGTACAATTTATTTTTTGAAATGTACAAACGATTTACTTAATTGTAAAGACGACTTTCTAAATTGTAAAAATGAATTAGTAAATTGTACAATCGTTTTTCTAAACTGTAAAAACGACTTTTTATTGTACAAACAAATTAATAAATTGTACAAAAGATATACAACGTACTTACCGTACGAACGATTTACTAATCCGTGCAAACGATTTACTAAATTGTACAAGGATTAACTAAATTGTACAAACGATTTTATTTTAAGTTTTCTGCGTAATCAAAATCGCACGAATACGCTGTCGTAAGTAAAACATGTTTCTCATTGTTTCCAAAATTTATTGATGTGTCATTTATTTATTGATAAATGAATGTCAAAAAAGATTAATACAAACTGCAACCATTTCGGGAAATAAATAAGACGGCATTAAAAAAGAAACCTATAACCATAAAAAGCAACGTATATTTGACGTAATATATTTTTGATATGTGTTTTAGTTTTCAATTAAATGATACTTCAATGTGAAGATATCTGTCTTTAATCTCTACGATAATTCAACATGGCTTACAGGTAACATATACATGTAAAAACATAAAAAAATTTTCTACCAATATTTAGCGAACAGTTTCAGTTTGATTTTTGAAAGTTTTACAAGTTGCTCATATTTGTGCTATCTGTACGCTTGTTCTGTTGCAATTTTTTAATAATATTTGCGAAACTTCGACATTTGGAGCAACAGCTGGGGGTCGAGCGAGAGAAGAGTTTATATGCTTCAAATCTGCAGAACAGAGTTACCACCGCTTTTGGACTGTTAATCCCGAGGGTACATCTGCCAGTAGTCTGTGCTTCTGTACTGACTTGATTTATTACATGCATGTTGTTCGAAATTTACAGTTAATAAATTCTGTAATTTCATAAAAAATAAGGTATCAACTTCCTCAAGCAAAGTTAATCTCATCTAGATGTATGGCTAATCTCTTGATGCCCGTTTGGATGTTTGCACTCCCAATGTTTTGATTTTTTTTTAATTTGGCTTTCCAAACATTTTGGCATTGAGCGTACCTGCTGAAGGTTAATCCAGACTAGAGCTGTCGGCAAAGCCAGACTAATACCCCCGCATTTGCATTTTAGTTGTTGCACAGCAGCACATTGAAATTC
>JAOXYJ010165271.1:0-10709 GCA_028566555.1 Lithophaga nigra
AACATCAAAGACACGACAAGGAAACTAAAAATGAGGATGAGCAACACGGACAATAACAAAAACATGAGGTGCACTCGGATGATGAGTAATCAGTGCCTGCCTCTTATAAGACATGTGCCATGTAACCCATTGTCAGGTCCGAGAAAAGGTCATGTTCGAGAAGAGTAAAGATGAAACTGTGGCACAGGAAAAAAGATCTGATTTCATTTGGATAACGGATATTTAACTATGATTAACCAGTTTATGGTGACGGCCATAGAACTTTTGAAGGGATGACTAGAAAGTAACACACCCTTGTTTGAGAAGCTTATTCTTCAGCAGTTGAGCCCCGTCCAGAAAATCATTGTACTGATCCAAGGCTCTAGAATAACGTATGAGTTGCGAAATGTAAACTTCAGCTACGGGAATATTGGGCTCTATGGAAATATGTTCAAGATTTTTTTCTTTGACACTTCCAAGCCATACTTGGGTTGGATAGTCCTTTGGTTGTATACTTTGAAAACTGTACTTTAGTTCGGATGTCCTTGATTGGTCCCTTTTCACAACTATACTTCGAAGATGGCCGCCATTGTTAAACAAGGTTTTACAGGATCCAATGAGAAATATGTGTAAAAATCTTATCCTCTGAAACCACTTAGAAAATTTTAACCAAACGGCATCCAATGATTTTGTCATAGATCCAAGATATGTACCATAGCAGAACTTAGTTTAGCATCGAAGCTTCTTGGAAATGTCTGCTAAAAACTCCTGTCAATTGACTTGGAATGAAGGAAACTATTGGAAATACTTGTTAAAATCTTTCCTGAAATCAGTGGTTCAGCTAAAGCCTAACGGAGTTTGGATTGGCCTTTGATGATCCCATTTTAAAACTATATTCGATGACCTGATCTTCCAACTGTGGATTAAAGTTTATCATAGGACTCCATGTCGAAAATTGTAGTGTCTGAAACCACTCAGTCAATTTAAAGCACACTCTTCTAGGAATTTCTTTAAGTGGTGTCCTTTCAAATTTCTACGCGATGTCTCTGAATTTACTTCTTAGATTGTAGTTTCAAATAGTTGGTCAGTTTATAACCAATTGAGCAATATAGGCTCAGGTTAGCCGCTAGTTTTCACTACACCAAATCTTCAGGCTTTTATTTATTCATAATTTGTACAGGGCGTTATAATTGTGTCATTTGACTGTATTGGATATTTTGTTATCGTTACATTATTGCAGACATCACGATGACTATTTGTATAATTTGCCTATTTTAATATTTTTATGATCTTGAATCTGGGAACGGGGGTAATATTAAGAGTCAGAAAAGTATTAAAAGTATTTAGAATCACGAGTTTTATTTAGATGGACACTAACCCGTCTTTCAATCAGATGAAGGTGTGCGCTGGGTTCTAACTTTAGTTAAGATGACAAAAACATTTAAAGAGCTAATTTATACTGTTTAAATTTACGAACTTAGAGATATGTAGGAGTTTGTGAATCTTTTGTAGTTCTTCTTAACCCGTATGAGTGCAAAAAGTAATCAAAGCGCGATATACTTATTTCTACAATATTTATCATTAACATAAATATGACGTATATGTTATGTCAATTATGATTGTGACATTTTCCTGTTACCGTCGTGCACAACTTTGTTTAATTTTGAATATAAACCTCAAAATGAGATTTCTGTTTACCTACCAATATTCATGAAAAAGAAAATGAAATCGTATATTGTTACCAGTGAACTTTTATATAAATAAAACTAGTTCGCGGCTTGTAAAGTGGAAATCAAATGTTAAATTTGTAATAAGGTAAGTTTTCAGATTACATTTTGTTTAATTTAGATCCATTTCAAGATGAGCTGTCATTCAGTGTAAAAGTCGTAAAAAAACTTCTCCGTGCTGTCAAAACAGGATTTCAAAAATACTGTGACATCAGCTATTCTATGAGTGGTATCAACCAAATTCAGATATTAAAAAACTCTAAAGATTTGATGGACATCTTAAGATCTAGATCTTTTTCCTGTTGCAAAAGCATTAAAACATTTGATTTCTCAACCCTTTATACTACGATACCACACACGTAACTAAAAACCAGAATTACAGGTCTTATTCAGCGCAGCTACTTTAAGAAAAACGGGGAACGACGATATAAATACCTTGTCATCGGTAGAGATAACTCCGAATACACTGACGACGATATCATAAAAATGTTAGATTTTTAAATCGACAACATATTTGTCCAGTTCGGTGGACGAGTATTTCAGCAGACAATAGGCATTCCAATGGGAACAAATTGTGTTCCTCTCCTCGCCGATCTGTTTTTGTACTCGTATGAAGTTGACTTCCTCGAAGAGCTATTCAAGAAAAAAAGAAAATAAATTGGCCCAAACCTTTAATTTCCGCTACATAGATGATGTCTTGTCACCGAACAATTCTAGATTCGATGACTATCTGCATTTAATCTATCCCAATGAGCTTGAGATTAAGGATACTAAGTCAAATTAATACCTTGACCTTCATCTCGAAATTGACTCTAGAGGAAGACTACAAACTAAGCTATACGACAAACGTGATAACTTCACTTTTCCATTTGTCAACTTCCCATTTCTCTGTAGCAACATTCCAGCAGCACCGGCGTATGGAGTTTATATTTCGCAACTCCTACGTTATTCTAGAGCTTGTGATCAGTACCATGATTTTCTAGACAGGGCTCAGCTGCTGATGAATAAGCTTTTCAAACAAGGGTATGTTGCTACCAGGTTGAAGTCATCACTTCTAAAGTTCTATGGCCGTCACCACAAACTGGTTGATCGTTACGGGATATCCGTTTCGCAAATGAAATCGGATCTTTTTCCTGAGCCATAGTTTTGTCTTTCCACTCCTCGAATATGACCTTTTCCCTGACCTGACAATGGGCAACAAGGCGGATGTCTTATAGGAGGTAGGTACTTCTTACTCATCAGGAGCACATGTTTTTGTTGGGATCCGTGTTGCTCATCCTCGTATTTAGTTTTTCTTGTTGTGTCTTTGATGTTTGTCTGGTTGTGTTTGTCTTAGTCCGGATTTTGTCTGCGTCCCTTGATTTACGATTTTTGATTCATCCTTCGGTTTTCTTACCTTTTCTTACGTAGAGGTTTGCATTAATATTTCTGTAGAAGTCCATTGATTCTTGATTGTCAATTTTATTCTAGACCCGTAAAAAGATATTGATAGAGAAATTGGCTCAAACCTCACTATTTATTCCATATTATCATCATTACAAGTATAAGCTTTCCAGGCCTAGAGGCCAACCTGAGCCTGTATCGCTCACCTGGCTAACAGGTGCCCATTTTGACTGTCTTCATATTAAGTGTATGCTCAAAGGAAACCTACATTGAAAACTGTAGTCTGCTGATTTGTGTCTTATGTGCAGAACATTCAAAATCAAAACAGTTTGTGAAGGACCTTGCATACATCATTAATTTGGTTAGAATTGGCGCAGCAGTTTCACAGAAGAAGGTTAAAATGAATTTTCCCATATTATGTGCCACCGTTGCCACAATGTTAGCCCCCAGTCATTATTCATATAAAGGTTCAAAACATTTGGCACTGTAGTTTCAAAGGAGAAGATTTTTGAAAATCGGCCAATCAGAACAAGAATTGCCTCCAGCGGCCAGGTAAGTTGACAAATCAGCACGAAATAAGGAAATGTAGAGGATCCTCCATACATCATTCATGCAAACTTTGACTAAATCGGCCGAGTAGTTTCTGAAAAGAAGGTTAAAATGCAATTTCCCATAGAGTTTAATGCAAAACTATGTGCCACCATGTTAGCCTCTCGATCAGTAATAAAATGAAGAATCTCTGTAGAGAACCTTCCAGTCATCATTCTTCTGAAGTTTCAAAACATTTTACACTGTAGTTTCAGAGAAGATATTTGAAAATCGGTCATTTAGAAACAAGAATTGCCTCCAGCGGCCATGTTATTTGACCAATCAGCAAGAAATGAGGAATTTGTAGAATACATTCCATGCATCATTCATGCAAACTTTGACCGTAATTGGCTTAGCAGTTTCAGAGAAGAAGGTTAAAATGTAATTTCCCATGATAGAGTTTAATGCAAAACTATGTGCCACCATTGCCACCATGTTAGCCAACCAATCAATACGAAATGAGGAATCTTAGCATATTACCTTCCAGTCACCATTCTTCTAAAGTTTTAAAACATTTGGCCTTGTGGTTTCAGAGGAGAAGATTTTTGAAAATAGAAAACTAGAATTGCCTCCAGCGGCTGTTAGTTGATCAATCAGCACAAAATGAGGACAGGAGGGGGTGATGCATTTGTTTCACTTCTAGAGCCAATTTTAAAACATCGTCAAATATTACTGAAAATTCATTGATTAGTAGCCTGTTATATGTATCTCAAAGTTCTATCAATTGTGGTCTTCAGAACTGGTGTAGTAAAAAGTAATAAGTACTTGTTCATACATTGCCCTCAGAGCGTGTTTCGACACAAATGTGTTATTTTTTAGGTGATCATTCAGTAAGAAGGACCTTCACAATCAACAGCAATTTTAGTATGAAACTTTGTTCGTGTATTCTCTTAGATTTAAGTGCCAAATCATTTTGGTTGTGAAAATCCTTCAAAACAAATATTAAAAAAACGCTAAAAATTGATCAAAGGTAATCTTTCACAGGCATTTCTTTTGTTGAAGTGTTTGCTATACATTACTTGATTTTTTGTCGAAGTACTTGAAATTTAAAAATCGAGTGCTTTTAGCAAAACAATACAGGGGAAAATAGCGCTAGTTCTTTTAGTAGAAGACCTTCCATACATCATTTATACACACTTTGACTGGAATTGGCTGAGCAGTTTCAGAGAAGAAGGTTAAAATGCAGTTTCCCCTATAGTTCAATGCAAAACTATGTGCCACCATTGCCACCATGTTAGACAACCGATCAATATGAAATGAGGTATCTTTAAAGAATACCTTCCAGTTATCATTTCCTTCCTTAAAAGGCCGATCAACGAGATGTTACGTTTCTGAGCGATCCGCTACGTTTGCCAAGATGCATCGTCCAATGTTACGAATATAGCCGATCGCGGTTTTGCTCTCGATTCTTTTTGGAGTTGTCTCCATTGGTCGGTGGGACTCTTGCCCAGCATGCTTTAGCCGCCTTTTAGACGCTTTGGCGATCATACGGCTTGGCCCATGGAATTCCTCGTAACAAATCAAGGCGTCTCGCAAAGGGTATTGCAACGAAGGCTGTCTACCGTGGGAGGAACGATATTTTCCTGAGCTACCCACAGGCACGCTACTTTCCTCCGACAAAGAAAGGCAAGGTACCATCGGTACGATGCTTCCCCGAAGTATATTCGGCATGCTGCTTCCCCGAACTACCCTCGATCCGCTGTCTCCCCAGAATACCCTCGGTACGGTGATTTCCGGAGCTACCCTTCCCCCCGGGAAGGTAGGCCAGGTACCCTCGGAACGACGTTTCCCTGAAGTATACTCGGTACGCTGCTTGTCCGAACTGTCCTTCCCACGCTGTTTCCCTTAGAGAAGAAGGGTATCGATGCAATCGGAGCACAGAGGGTACGAGGCCTTCTTTTTTTCCGAAGGAAGCAACGTTCATATGGTATCACAGCGTACCGAGGGTACTGTGGAAAATTAAAACGAAATACCACTGGTTTGGTAAACGTCCACACTCACATCGGACATACAAGGATTCATAGGGAGATCAGCAACGTGTAAACGGGGCCTACGGTGTCCGAAGTACCCTCGGCGCTGGGCTTCACCGCTGACCGAGGTACCCTCGGTGCCGGGCTTCCACGATGATCGAGGTACCTTCACTACGCTGCTTCCCCGCTGACCGAGGTACCCTAGGTGCTGGGCTTCACCGCTGACCGATGTACCCTCGGTGCAGGCTTCACCGCTGAACGAGGTACCTTCTGTAGACTGCTTCCCCGCTGACCGAGGTACCCTCAGTGCTCGGCTTCAGCGGTGATCGAGATACCCTTAGTGTTCGGCTTCCCCGCTGACCGAGAAACCGTCGGTGCTCTGCTTCCCGGTGATCGAAATACCCTGGATGCTCGGCTTCCCCGCTGACCGAGGAACCATCGTTGCTCTGCTTCAACGGTGACCTAAGTACCCTCGGTACTCGGCTTCCACGCTGACCGAGGCTTCGGTACACTGCTTCCCCGCTGACCGAGGAACCCTCAGTGCTCGGCTTCAACATGACCGAGATACCCTCCGTGCTCGGCTTCCCCGGTGATCGAAGTACCCTCGGTGCTCGGCTTCCCCGCTGACCGAAGTACCCTCGGTGCTGCGCTTCACCGTTGACCGAGGTCCCCTCGGTGCTGGGCTTCACAGCTGACCGAGGTACCCTCGATGCTCGGCTTCAACGATGACCCAGGAACCCTCGGTACTCAGCTTCCACGCTGACCGAGGTACCTTCGGTACGCTGCTTCCCAGCTGACCAAGCTACCCTCGGCGCTCGGCTTCACCGCTGACCGAGGTACCTTCGGTACGCTGCTTCCCAGCTGACCAAGGTACCCTCGGTGCTCGGCTTCACCGGTGACCAAGGAACCATCGGTGGTTGGCTTCTTCCCTGACCGAGGTACCATCGATGGTCGGCTTCCTTGCATTCCGAGGTACCCTCGGTTCCCGGTTTCCCTGCATACCGAGGTACCCTCCGTGGTCGGCTTCCACGCTCTCCGAGGCTTGACCGGTGATCGAGGTACCCTCTGTGGTCGGCTTCCCCGGTAACCGAAGTACCCTCGGTGGTCGCCTTCCACACTGGCCGATCTACCCTCGGTGCTCGGCTTCATCGGTTACCGAAGTACCATCGGTGGTCGGCTTCACTCCATACCGAGGTACCCTCGGTGGTCGGCTTCCCCGGGTAGTTCCTCGGTCAGCGCAGAAGTCCACCACCGAGGTTACTTCGGTCAGCCGGGAAGCTGAGCACCGAGGGTATCTCGGACACCGTTGAATCCTCGGTTACTGGGGAAGTCAGCAACCGAAGGTACTTCGGTCACTGGGGAAGCCGAGCACGGATGGTTATTCAGTCAGCGGCGAAACCGACCACCGATGATACTTCGATCGCCGTTGAAGTCGACCACCGATGGTTCCTCTGTCAGCAGAGTAACGACTATCGAGGGTACCTCGGCCGCCGTTGAAGCCGAACACCGATGGAACCTCGGTCAGCGGGAAAGCCGACCGCTGAGTGTACCTCGATCACCGTTGAAGCCGACCGCAGAGAGTACTTCGTTCCCGGGGAAGCCGACCACCGATGGTTCTTCGAAGAAGCCGAGCACCGAGGGTATATCGGTCACCGTTGAAGCCGAGCACCGATACTTATTCCGTCAGCGACGAAATCGATTACCGAGGGTAACTCGGTCACCGTTTAAGCCACAGCAACGATGGTTTCTCGGTCAGCCGGGAAGCCGACCACAGAGAGTACCTCGGTCACCGTTGACGCTGAGGACCGATTGTTCCTGGGTCAGCAGGGAAGCCAACTATCGAGGGAACCTCCGTCGCCGTTGAAGCCGAGCAACGATGGCTCCTCGGTCAGCGGGAAAGCCGCTAATCCTAACCCCAACCTAACCCTAACCCTAACCTAACCTTAACCCTAACCCTAAGCCCCAACTCTAACCCTTACCCTATCCCTAAGCCCTAACCCTAAACCTAACCCTACTCCTCACTCTAACACTAACCCTAAACTAACCCTAACCCTAACCCCTAGCTCTAACCCTAACCTAACACCTAACCCAAACCCTAACCCTAAGGCTAACCCTAACCTTCAGCTCTAACCCTAACTCAAACCCTAAGCCCTAAACCTAACCCTTATCCTAAACTAACCCTAACCCTTATCCTAAACTAACCATAACCATAACCTAAGCCTAACCCTAACAGTAACCCTCACACTAAACTAAGTCCTAACTCTGACCCTAACCCTAAATTAACCCTAACCCTAACCCTAACACGACCATAACCCTAACCCTTAGCCGTAACCCTAACCCTAACCCCTAACACTAACCCTTACCATAACCCTAACCCAAAAAATAACCCTCTAATGCTAACTCTAAAACCATCTATAACTCTGACCCGAACCTAACCTTAACCCTATCCCTAAGCCCTAACGCTAACCCTAAAGTAACCTTAACCATTAGCCCCAACGCTAACCCGAAACTAACCCTAACCCCAACCCTAATCCTAATCCTAACCCTAACTGTAGCACTAAATCCTACCCTAACCCGAACCCTAGCGTTACTCTAAGGGTATCTCAGTCACCGGTGAAGCCGAGCACCGATGGTTGCTCGGTCAGTGGGGAAGCCGACCACCGAGGCTACCTAGGGCCCCGGTGAAGCCGAGCACCGATGGTTCCTAGGTCAGCGGGGAAGCCGCTAACTCTAACCTTAACCTTAACCCTAACCTTGACTCTAACGCTGCTCTAAGGTAATTTTTGCGTCGCCGTGAAGCCGAGCACCGATGGAACCTCTGTCAGCGGGAAAGCCACTAACCCTAACCCTTGACCCTAACCATAGCCTTAAACCTAACCTAACCCTAACCCTAACCTAACCCTTACCCTAAACTCACCCTAACCCTAACCCTAAACTACTAGTAACCCTAATCCTAAACGTAACCCTAACCCTAACTCTAACCTAACACTAACCTTAACCCTACACCCAACCCTTACCTTCACCCTAACCTAACCTAACCCTAACTGTAACTCTAACGCTACTCTAAGGTATCTCGGTCACCGTTGAAGCCGACTACCGATGGTTCCTCTGTCAGCGGAAAAACCGCCCACCGAGGGTATTTCGGTCATTGTTGAAACCAAGCACTGATGGTTATTCGGTCAGCGGCGAAGCCGACCACGGAGGATAACTTCGGTAACCGATTAAGCCGACCACCGAGGGTAATTTGGTCATCGGAGAAGCCGACCACCGAAGGTATCTCGTCACCGTTGAAGCCGAGCACCGATGGTTTCTCGGGCAGCCGGGAAGCCGATCATCGAAGGTACTTCTGCCACCGGGGAAGCTGAGCACCGAGGATATCTCTGTCACCGTTGACATCGAGCACCGATGGTTCCTCGCACAGCAGGGAAGCCGACCTCCGAGGGTACCTCGGTCACCGATGAAGCCGACCACCAATGGTTCCTCGGTCAGCAGTGAAGCCGACCACCGAGGTTACCTCGGTCGCCGTTGAAGTCGAGCACCCATGCTTCCTCGGTCAGCGGAGAAGACGCTAACCCTAACCCTAACCTAACTTCAACTTTAACTCTAACGCTAACTCTTACATCAACCCTAACCCTAACCCCAACCTAACCCTAACCCTAACATCAAACCCTAACCCTAACCTTAGCCTAACCCTACCTCTAACTCTAACCCTAAGCCCTAACCCTAACCCTAACTCTAACGCTACTCTAATGGCATCTCGGTCGCCGTTGAAGCCGAGCACCGATAGTTCCTCGGTCAGCGGGGAAGCCGGTAACCCTACCCTAAACTAACCCTAACCCCTAACCCTAACCCTTAACCTAACCCTAACCCTAACCTAACCCTAACCTTAACATAAACCCTAACCCTCACCCAAATTAACCGAAACCCTAACCCTAACCCTAACCCTAGCCCTAGCCCTAACCCTAACTCTAATTCTAACGCTACTCTATGGGTATCTCGGTCACCGTTAAAGCTCCGATGGTTCCTCGGTCATCGGGGAAGCCGACCACCGAGGGTACCTCGGTCACCATTGAAGTCGAACACCAATGGTTCCTCGGTCATCGGGGAAGTAGACAACCGAGGGTACCTCGGTCGCCGTTGAAGCTGACCACCGATGTTTCCTCGGTCAGACGGGACCTCGGTCGCCGTTGAAGCTGACCACCGATGTTTTCCTAGGTAAGCGGGGAAGCCGATCACCGAGGGCAACTGGGTAGCCGTTGAACCCGAGTATCGATGGTTCCTCGATTACAGGGGTAGCCGCTAACTCGGACACCAACCCTAACCCTAATCCTAACACCAATCCTAACGCTAACCCTAACACCAACCCTTACCCTAACCCTAACCCTGACCTAACACTAACCCTAAACTAACCCTACCTCTAACCCAACTCTAACCCTAATACTAAGCCTAACTTAACCCTAAATCTAACCCTATCCCTAACTGCTAAGCCTAACCCTAACCCTAGCCCTAACAGTTAACCCTACCTCCAACATTAACCCTAACTCTAACCCTAATTGAGACAATAATTCTATCTTTACATCTTACAACAACCCTAATCCTAACACTAACCCTTACTCTAACCCTAACCCTAACTCTAACCCTAACCTAACCCTAACTCTAACCCTAACCATAACCCTAACTGCTGAACTAACTCTAACCCTGACCTTAACATTAAACCTAACCTAACCCTAACTCTAACCCTAACCCTAACCCCAACGTTAACCCTAACCCTAACTCTAACTCTAACGCTAACCCTAACCCTAACTCTACCCCTATCCCTTACCCTAACTGCTAGGCCTAACTTAACCCTAAACCTAACCCCTAACCCTAACCCCTAACCCTAACCCTAACCCTAACCGTAACATTATCCCTAACTCTAACCCTGACCCTAACTCTAACCCTACAATTAACCCTAACCTAACCCTAACTCTAACCCTAACCCTAACCCTAATTCAGAAAATAATTCTATCTTAATATCTTACAATAACCCTAACTCTTACTCTAACCCTAACATTAACATGAA